>JAMFTG010000774.1:0-10000 GCA_023974075.1 Chaenocephalus aceratus
GAGAGTCAGACGGTGTGTTAGACGGGCCGTGACATCATGAACCTGCTGATGGACGCATTCCAACACTTGTTCTGTCCCAGCTGTGTTCACCTTGCAGGTGCAGCTCTGAGGCTTTGATCCTGATCAAGTGTTCAAGTCATGTTTAAAGTTTAAATTCTTCATGTGTCTAATATTAGAGTTCACTTTTCATTCAGGAAGTATGACGCTGCGCTGTCAGTAGCTTCTCCAGGTCTGTGATTGGTCGAATGCTCCAGATCCCGCCCTCTCATGTGAACACCTAGCTAGATAGGACCCGGCTGGCTGAGCGACCCACTTGATGACCCGCGTCGTAGGACCGCTTAGCGAGAGCGCGTATGTTTTGGATAAGGCCAACCGGCTAACTCCAACATCCAGGTTAGGTTGAACCGGCTTCGTAGGACACAGGCCTCAGGTGACACACACTCTGGTAAACTACATCGTTATTTCGTGGAAGGGTTCAAAGAAGATCCCGGGGGTTTCAATGGGTTCACTTGTTGTGATTCTGAGCGTCCTCTCTCCACATCTGTTTCCACTGCTGGATGATTGAATGCGTCCCGCTCTGCAGCTTCTGTCTGCAGGGTTATTTATGTCCTCTCCGCTCCTTTGTTAACCTCCGTGTCGGGCTTCACTCCTCGGCTGGCTTCACGCCACGTTATGAATTAAGTGAGCTGTCAGCGAGTTCCCGGCTTCTCTTTGTGAGGAACAAATCCAGCTGTTGATCTGCAACTGCTGAACTCCCGTGGCGTTGATATCAGATATGTAAACGCTCGGTGACCTGCGAGACGTCACGGTTTCGAACACTAAGAGTTAGTCAGAGTTATTCACACAGATCTCCTGACTTCCTGTGCGGTCGTCCATCGCACGATGTTTTTCCATTCCTCGTAACGGTCTGAGAAACGTTTCTGTTTGGATGTTAGCACTATCCTCGATAGTGGTGGGCTAATGGATAGTGAGGTGGGCTGATGATCGGAAGGTTGTGAGTTCAAATCCCGCCTGGAACGCCACCACTAGTGTAAGTGTGCACGTAGCCCTCGGTTACTCCAGGGAGAAGGTCCTGTGATTGGTTGGTAAGTCGCTTTGGACAAAAGCATCAGCTGAATGAATTGTAATGTTCATTTATCATTTTGTAGATGTGAGTGTAATTGTGGAGTATTATCTGGATAGCGAAATGTCGGCCCAGTCCCAAACCGCCCCATGGAACATTTGGGTTTTTATATCTGCGTTGTTTCCGAAGAGTTTGACAAGTGTCGGCCATCGTTACCTCATAACATCATCTCATCTCAACAGGAGGAATTTACAAATGTATTTCTGCTAAATGTCTCAGCGCTTGTGTTCACTTCCCTCGTCACATCTCATACGGCACGGTCAGGTTCATGTTCTGCAGATATGTGTCCATGACTCTTTATGTTGGAGCTCCCTGGTATTTAAATACGACTAACACCACATCATGCGTTTTGACTCACAGTGTCGGCTTCTCGCACCTCATTAAAGACTCTTTCGTTTGAAAGATGTGGAAAGCTTTATGTCACGCAACAAAGGACGAAATCTAACCCGTGACATTGCGGTTACCCGGCGTATGTTATCATCCGCTTTACAGACGTGAGGAAAAGCAAACAGTCACTTCAGCCGGTTCATGCTTTGTGGACGCTGCGTTCAGACGTCTGTTGCCTGGCTGGATGCGACTCGGAGCACCGTGGGGCGGAAGTTAAACAAACAGCTTTTACTCGAGTTCACAAAAGTTGACGTCCGGTAGTTTTGCACGTCTTTCATCTTTGGTTTGGCCCGCAGCCTTTCGCCCAGAGGTGGCTGATATCAAAAGGCTGATTTCACTGTTGATCTTCACTGTGAGGAGAACATCTGACAAAACAAATCCATAACATATAAATGTGTGAAAAATCGATTTCAAAAATAACATTTACTCTGAGAGTCTCCTCTGGCGCTCGATAGCTGCCAACAAGAGAGCCACAGGGGTAACATATACTACTTCTCTGTTTTCCTTATTATCAACAATCCCATAAAACCTCCAACACCAACATAGTGTTGAACCCATTGTTTCCTACTGGAGACATTCATCTTTAAAAACACAGATCTATAGTTTCATGCTAAAGGAAGATTCAGTCATTTCTTACAACAGCTTTTATCAATCAAACAGGAGGAAGTAATGCATTTCTTTGGGACTATTTTCAGCGGCGGATTAATCAAGTTACTCTCCTTTGAAGTATTTTCCTAAAAAAGGAATTTTCTTCGATCAAACCTGCATTTTATATCCGGCAAAAAAAGTCAGACTGTATAGAAGTCTATGAGCAAATGTTCCTACTACTCTCTCTCTTTATTACCTCAGATTGTATAGAAGTCTATGAGGAAATGTTCCTACTTCTCTCTCTCTTTATTACCTCAGATTGTATAGAAGTATATGAGGAAATGTTCCTACTTCTCTCTCTCTCTCTCTCTCTCTCTCTCTCTCTCTCTCTCTATTACCTCAGATTGTAGAGAAGTCTATGAGAAAATGTTCCTACTTCTCTCTCTCTTTGTTACCTCAGATTGTAGAGAAGTCTATGAGGAAATGTTCCTACTTCTCTCTCTCTTTATTACCTCAGATTGCATAGAAGTCTATGAGGAAATGTTCCTACTTCTCTCTCTCTTTATTACCTCAGATTGTAGAGAAGTCTATGAGCAAATCTTCCTAATTCTCTCTCTCTTTATTACCTCAGATTGTGTAGAAGTCTATGAGGAAATGTTCCTCCTTCTCTCTCTCTCTTTATTACCTCAGATTGTGTAGAAGTCTATGAGGAAATGTTCCTCCTTCTCTCTCTCTCTTTATTACCTCAGATTGTATAGAAGTCTATGAGGAAATGTTCCTACTTCTCTCTCTCTCTTTATTACCTCAGATTGTATAGAAGTCTCTGAGGAAATGTTCCTACTTCTCTCTCTTTATTACCTCAGATTGTAGAGAAGTCTATGAGGAAATGTTCCTACTTCTCTCTCTCTCTTTATTACCTCAGATTGTATAGAAGTCTATGAGGAAATGTTCCTACTTCTCTCTCTTTATTACCTCAGATTGTAGAGAAGTCTATGAGGAAATGTTCCTACTTCTCTCTCTCTTTATTACCTCAGAGTTTCCTGATGAGTTTATGATCTCAATCTCTAGCTTCCAGTCTTCTTCAACACAGCATGATGTTCATTTTGCATGAGCATTTACATTTAGTAAATTATGCTCACATTTAGAGTGAAACAGACGATAGAGCAGCGTATACTTTAGGGCGGGGCTACCTGTGATTGACAGGTTGCTACCACAGTATTGTACATTTTTTATTTTACAACAATAACCTTTTTTCTCCAGTGAAATGTAACGTCATGAAAGCTAATTCCAACAATAAGGCCGCCTTAAAACGTCTTCTTTAGCGTTCAGTTGCACTTAGCTTTGTTAGATTGCTCTACCTAATGTTTCCTTTCTGTCTGTTTTTGCTTTACGAAAGATAATTACCTTAAAGAAGTCTTATCATCAACCTAGCTCCGCTTTGTGTGTCCACAAACCAATGGGTGACTACATCCACTCCCTGTGTTGTAAACAAAAATACACTGTACAAAATAATTCAATATGTAAAAGAAAGGAGTTTAGCAGGAAGTCCCGCACAGACGGTAGTGGTTTGGACGTAGTGTGGGAACTGCCAGCGCCTTCAAAGCGTCTTCATGGTGAAGGCAGGAAGATTGCCTTCAACCACAACGCTAACTTTAGACTAACGATCTCACCCAGAGCTTCAATGGACGTCGGTTTCACTTCTTCCTCTCAAGATAACTCATTTCAAATGTGACTAATCGGTAGAAAGAAACTGGATATTCAAACATAATATATATATATATATATATATAATAATATCTCACACAGGTTAGTCAGATAACTTCCAATACTTTGGAAACAACAACAATCCAAATGTATAACTGAAATAAAGTCATTTGAATCATTTTGTTTTTTATTAAGAGTTGTATTTGTTACACTACATGACAAATACTACATATACCATAATATCTTTACTTTATAATCTGCAACACAACTCGTTTCAAGCCAAGAGTTTGACGGAGCGTAAGGAGTTAACTTGATTTCAGGCTCCCGGTGGTGTCCTCGTGGTTTCCGTTAAAGAGTCTATTTAAGAGCTGCAGAGGAAACATGGCAGGAATTACCCTTCGTTAGGAAAGGTGCTCCTTCTCATTAGCTGCTCCACATCTAACGGCGCACTCGTTGCTTGTGCATACTGAACTAAAATCAAGTTAATTGTTACCAATTGTGAAGAGAGTCTAAAAATACAAGCAGCTGGAGAAGGAAATGAAACGAATAAAGTGTCTGTGCAGACGCAACGAGGCAGAGATGAATTATGTGTTCCCTGTGATTAATATAAAGAGGAATGCGAGTTAATCTTTAGTCGGTTATAAAGTCTTTCATCGTGCGGGCCAAAATATATTTAATTAAACTCAGGATTATAGCTTGATATATTCCGAACATCAGAAGTTATTTTTAATTAAAGCAGCTAAGATTTATACGTTTGAATGGGAATGAACATCTCGAGATGTTGAGCGGTCACACAACGATAACACGACTTTTAGCTACATGGTTTAAAGGCAGGACTGAAAATACAGATTTGTGAGTTTTCATTTCATGAATGTTAATTTAAACATGTTGGTGATCAAACACATCAGCTCCCAGGTTTCTGCTGGTCGCGCGGAAACAAGATGGTGACAGCCAAACATCCTAATGCTGAGACAACAACGAGTTGAGAGCAAAGACACCGGATGACTCGTGTGAAAAACGGACATGTTGATGAAACCAACACAGTATTGGCCAAAAGCCAAAAGCCAACTTATTTATTGCTCAAAACAGGATGTTGACGCCGAAGATGACGACGTAAACATGTTGAAAACCAACATTGTGATGTTTGAAACACGCATGTTAATGGCCAAAAACTAATTACTGCCAAAAACAACATGTTGATGCCGGAGACCAGGACGACTGGTTAAAGACCAACATGTTGAGAGACAAAAGCCACAATGCCAACAACGGGCAAACACCAATATGTTGACGTACAGTATTGTGGTCGACCTCGTTTACTTTCTACGCTTGTTTCCCAATAATCCAATCCGCTTTATTTATATATGAAAACAGAGGGTTTTACCGAAGTGCTTCACAGCAGACATAACATTATAATAACATATAATATTACAATAATAGATAAAAGGCACACATAAGAATAGAGAAAAGGCTCATAAGGGCTATGGACAGACAAATAAAAGCATAACAATCGATAAAACAGCTCAAACTGACTCGAAAGCGAGGGGAAAGAGGTGGGTCTTCAGGCGGGACTTAAATGTTTGAAGGGTGGGCGACAATTTGACATGGGGGGGCGGGTCGTTCCATAGCCTGGGGGCTACCGCTGAGAAGGCTCGCTCTCCCCTGGTCTTTCTCCTAGTTTTTGAGACTACCAGCAGATCAGCCGACCTCAAAGCCCTTGAGGGGGTGTTCACCTGCAGGAGGTCTGAGATGTACTCTGGGGCCAGCCCATTAAGAGATTTAAAAACAAACAAATGGACAGGAAGCCAGTGGAGGGAAGCCAGTGGAGGGGAGCCAGTGGAGGGAAGCCAGTGGAGGGAGGCCAGTGGAGGGCAGCCAGTGGAGGGCAGCCAGTGGAGGGAAGCCAGTGGAGGGAAGCCAGTAGAGGCAGCCAGTGGAGGGGAGCCAGTGGAGGGCAGCCAGTGGAGGGCAGCCAGTGGAGGGAAGCCAGTGGAGGGAGGCCAGTGGAGGGCAGCCAGTGGAGGGCAGCCAGTGGAGGGCAGCCAGTGGAGGGAAGCCAGTGGAGGGAAGCCAGTAGAGGGCAGCCAGTGGAGGGGAGCCAGTGGAGGGGAGCCAGTGGAGGGGAGCCAGTGGAGGGGAGCCAGTGGAGGGCAGCCAGTGGAGGGGAGCCAGTGGAGGGGAGCCAGTGGAGGGAAGCCGGTGGAGGGGAGCCGGTGGAGGGGAGCCGGTGGAGGGGAGCCAGGTGGAGGGGAGCCGGTGGAGGGGAGCCGGTGGAGGGGAGCCGGTGGAGGGCAGCCGGTGGAGGGCAGCCGGTGGAGGGGAGCCGGTGGAGGGGAGCCGGTGGAGGGAAGCCGGTGGAGGGGAGCCGGTGGAGGGGAGCCGGTGGAGGGCAGCCGGTGGAGGGCAGCCGGTGGAGGGGAGCCGGTGGAGGGAAGCCAGTGGAGGGGAGCCAGTGGAGGGAAGCCAGTGGAGGGGAGCCAGTGGAGGGAAGCCAGTGGAGGGAAGCCAGTGGAGGGAAGCCAGTGGAGGGAAGCCAGTGGAGGGAAGCCAGTGGAGGGGAGCCAGTGGAGGGCAGCCAGTGGAGGGAAGCCAGTGGATGGCAGCCAGTGGAGGGGAGCCAGTGGAGGGCAGCCAGTGGAGGGAAGCCAGTGGAGGGGAGCCAGTGGAGGGAAGCCAGTGGAGGGGAGCCAGTGGAGGGAAGCCAGTGGAGGGGAGCCAGTGGGGGGAAGCCAGTGGAGGGCAGCCAGTGGGGGGCAGCCAGAATAGGTGTGATGTGTTCATGCTTGCGTGTTCCTGAGCAGCCGAGCCGCAGCGTTTGTACCAGCTGCAGGCGGGCCAGCGAGGTCTTGTTTAGGCCGGCATAAAGTGCATTACAGTAATCTAGACGCGTAGAAACAAAGGCATGAATTACACGCTCAAAGTCTAAAAAGGATAAAACCGGTTTAATTTTGGAGCCTCAAGTGATAACAACTGGACTTAAACACAGAGTTTATCTGTTTATCCAATCTAAAAGTACTGTCAATTTTGACGCCCAGATTAGTGACCATGGGTTCTGCATACGGTTGCAGGAACCCAGGTCAATGGAAGGGACATCACCATCTGGTCCAAACACAATGACCTCCGTTTTGCTCTCATTTATATTTAAAAAGTTTAGCGCCATCCAGGCCTTTATGTCATTAAGACCGTCCACCAGGGGCATCAGAGAGCTGGTGCTTTTTTTATTTAAGGGAAGGTATATTTGGGAGTCGTCCGCATAAAGGCGGTAGGAGACGCCATGTTTTCTAAAAATCAGTCCAAGGGGGAGAAGGTATAAGGAAAATAAAATGGGCCCCAAAATAGAGCCTTGGGGAACTCCACAGGATAGGGGGGCAGAGGAGGATGTGAAGTCACCAAGCGTAACAGAGAAGGATCTCTGGGACAGATAGGACCTGAGCCACGCTAAGGCAGCGCCCCTGATACCCACACAGTAAGAGCATAAGGATGGCAGAGTCACCAGAGTCTGCAGAGACCAGGAGGTCATTGAACACCCTCAGAAGGGCAGACTCAGTACTGTGCAGCGCTTTAAAACCTGATTGAAAAATATCGAAAATATTGTGTGCATGAAAAAAAGACTGCAGCTGTCAGAGTACGGTTTCCTCCACTATCTTTGAAATAAAAGGAAGCTTCGAGATGGGTCTGTAATTAGAGAAGACAGAAGTGTCCAGATTAGTTTTCTTTATCAGGGGTGCCACGACCGCTTGTTTGAAATA
This sequence comes from Chaenocephalus aceratus, assembly GCA_023974075.1. Classification (NCBI taxonomy): domain Eukaryota; kingdom Metazoa; phylum Chordata; class Actinopteri; order Perciformes; family Channichthyidae; genus Chaenocephalus; species Chaenocephalus aceratus. The sequence continues at coordinate 7,549 of JAMFTG010000774.1, forward strand.
AACTGGCACAGAACCGGACTCTAGGCTGCTATTTATAATTCTATGGACATTAGGTCCCATAGTGTCCCATCCCTCTTTAAAAACAGGGTTCATACACTTTTTCACCAATGATTTTCAATGACTTTTCAATGACTTTTCCATGACCTTTACCTAATTTCCCATGACCAAAAAAATTACAACAACTAAAATCTCTCACCAGCAAAATACCTCGTCAGTTAAATGCCATTTTACGTTTCATTACTATATGATACAGTATGTATTATCATTATAATATTACTATTTCGGCAATTAGATCAAATATAAATTATATTTGATGCAACTTTAGTTACATTTCCATGACTTTTCCAAAACTTTGGGAAAAATATTGTTTTCCATAACTTTTCCAGGGCCTGGAATTAGCATTTTGAATTTCCATGACTTTTCCAGGTTTTTAATGACCGTAAGAACCCTGTAAAGAGTGGAGGAGGGACTGGGTCTGTGGGACAAGATGATGGTTTCAATTGAGCAACAATGTCACGGAGAGATGACAACGACACAGGTCTAAACTGCTGGAAGACAGCCGTGCACGTGAAGTCGATGGAGGGGTCGAAAGATGGTGGTGAGATACTGGCTCTGATCGAGTAGATCTTGTCTATAAAACAGCAGAGGATATGTTTCACACACCTCAGTTGACAGCCTTCGATACAAGTGGATAAAGGAGAGTTTAACCATAGCATCGATGGTTTTAAAAAGAACACGAGGTTTGTTTGAATTACTAGAAATACACATCAGAAAAGTAACTCATCTTTTCAGCTATTTACAGCGCTCTGATACTTTCTCCAACTCTCTTTCAAAATCGTCACGAGTTACATGACGCTGTCTTCTTCCACGTTGCGCTCAAGCCGGCCGGCGCTCACACCTGGCAGCACGAGTGACGTCACTAAGCCAGGGTTCAGGTCTAACTCGTGCCGCATGAGTTTCAGGGGAGCACGATGTAAGAGCTCCAGTGCAGGAAGAGGAGAGCTGAAGTTAGTGGCTCAGAGTCAGAGGGGACACGTGTCGACTTAGGCCAGGCCACCAAGGCAGGGGACGAAGCTAGCAGCAGGGAGGTTCATCAAGACCGTGACGGAACGGGCAGAATCAAATCAAGTAGCACAGGCAGGTGATCCGATAAAGCTGCCTCACACACATCGACAGGTACATCAGTTAAAACACGTCCAAGTTAACTCTTGGTTTCATTCGGTGCACCAACATCGGTCTCGTTATCGTTAAAAATCATGTTGTATCAATATGTTACCACACAAGGCTTCTTCCTCGGCTCCTCTCGTCTTTAGAGGTTTCCACGTAGATATTTCAGTGCAAGGGGAGTATTTGTTGAATTCATATCTTGGCACCAAACCAAGCGAGAACATGCTTTACGGGGACATTTTGGACGTCAGTAACACATCTTTCATGCTTAACGTGTTATTTTAGATTTAAGCAAAAGGAAAAATCAGCAGCGTTAAATTGAGTGACTTTAATATCCAGATCATCGATAAATGATTGGTATATCAGTATTTCTATCCTGCAGAATGCGGATGACAGATTGTGTTTCTACGCAGTGAAAGTGTGTCTTAGTTGGACTGAACGCTCTCTGTCCTCCCTCAGAAAACTCCCAGCCACTGCGGCGGGGAAATGGGATTAAAGATGGCTTTCTCATCTCGGGTTTGTTTTATCATCTCGTTAAGCTGCAGAGTCTCGTTACCGTGAACGCACACTCACCCCGGCGTGTTGACCCACACGATACCGATGTGGCAGAAGAAAATACACTCCTTGTCTTTCTGGTTCTCGCAGGAGCAGCGCTTCACTCTTCGGTGGGCCGTGTGGGGGAGCTGCACCAGGGGGCCCTCCTCCACCGTGGGGCTCGTAACAGCGAATGTAGAGGCTAGAAAACACAAATCGAAGGTTAGCTTTTTCTTTATACGAAATATGAATAGTAAGAAATAGGTTTAGAGCAGAAGCTTACGAGGTCGTGTTCCGGCAGAGAACAATATGAGAAGGTCTTTTCACAGTTTTCCTCACGCTGTGCTTTTACAATTGTTTGGTGGGTGTCAGACACGGCTCTGTACGTCAGATCTATTCTCAGGATTCTTTAAAAATGCTATTCCCCCTGCAGTTCGGTCACCAGAGGACCCTCCTTCCAAGCATTCATATTGAAGGAAAGAAAGCATCCAGAACTTTCTCTGTGTTTATCATTTTGATCAGCAAATGCTAGCATGCTAACACGCTAAACCTAGTTGGTGAACATGATCAACGTCATACCTGCTAATCATTAGCACGTTAGCACGGTCACTTAGCATGCTGAGGTTAGCATGTAGCTCAAAGCACCAATGTGATTAAATACGGACTCTTTTCACCCTCTGTCTGAAACCAGAGCCCAGTGTGCTCTGATTGGTTGGCTGGCCGGCTCTGTTGTGATTGGTCAACCAGCTTA
>JAMFTG010000774.1:15000-82500 GCA_023974075.1 Chaenocephalus aceratus
TACTGAAGCATCTAGATTATTCTTTTTTAAGAGCGGTTTAATGACTGCAGTTTTCAGGGCCTGTGGAAAAATACCTGAGTGAAGAGACTTGTTTACTATATGAAGTAGATCTGAGGCCATGCAACGAAAAACATCTTTGAAAAATCCTGTTGGAATAATATCAAGGCAGCAGGAGGAGGACTTCAGAAGTTGAATAATGTCCTCTAGGTTTTTATCATTAATCTGATGGAACTGTGTCATGGTGTCTGAATTGATGTTAAGTGGACACAGAGACAACACATGTGCTGTTCCTGATGCAGAGGCACTGACTGCTCGTCTGGTGTTCTGAATGTTGTCAGTGAAGAAGGCAGAATCATTGCACGCCCTGGTGGATTAGAAATTCAGAGGCTACTGACACTGGGGGGTTAGTTAGTCTGTCGACGGTAGCAAACAAGGCACAGGCGTTGTTTTTGTTTTTGGTAATGATGTCAGAGAAGAACGATTGTCGTGCGTTTTTCAATTCCAAATTCCAAGTTGACCAAAACATTTGCTTTTAAAAGGAGAAAAAATATGATGACGGAGAAAAATGTTGGCAACAGAACAGATTAAAGTTGATGACAAAACAGGGAAATTATGAAAAAATAAATGGACAAAAGAAAATGGACAATAAAAAGAAAAAGTTGATTAAAAAAATAAGAAACAAAATCAATGCTGGCGAATAAAAGAGGACAGAAAAAATAAGAGTGGCGTTGTCTTGTTTGGGGGATTATAAACCGTCTCTGTCTCAGAGTTAGTCGTCTCATAGCTGTTGGTGTGTGTCAGTATGTCTGAAATGACTAGGTCCGTTAGCTAGCTAGCTCACAGCAGATCTGCAGTAACATCAGGAGTCATGTGACCACTTTGTTCAAATAAGACAAACATGTTAGGTAAGGGTCCAACAGAGAGATGTCTTACTCAAGAGAACATCAAGAGTACAAACTGCTAAAAGGAAGAGGAAATATGCGGCACAGACGTCGTTAATATTGCATTAAAAAGGGAATGTTTCTGGCAGACGAACCGAGACCTTTGTCCTGGATTTCAAGAGAAACTATATTTTTTCTGATTTGTTATAGAACCAAGCCATTCGTCTTTAACATAATGGGCAGATTCATCTCAAATAACTGATCTTTGCACTTGTTATTGTGGATGTTCACTTGATCCAATCCCTTTTTATTGCTTCGTGTTAAAACCAGCTGTGAACGGGGTCTGGGTTTCCAACAGTACTCCCAAAGTGATCCGTTTAAATGTCCATCAATTGCTTTTTCCGCCTCGTGTCTGGACCCTGAGTGCGGCCGGTAAATCAAAGCTATGGTTCTGTCTGGGTGATATGTGACCCCCGGGGCTCGGACACAGCTGTGAGGAGGGTTCAGGTGCAGGTGTGTCCTCAGCGTGCACCTCACCTGTGGGATGCAGTGCCAGACAACCAGTCAAGCACAGACACGGTCCGTTCTGAATCTCAGGGATAATGGAGCTACTGTTCAGCGCGGTTCAAACCCAGCAGGCCTCATGCCAGACTTCTCAGGGACATTCCTCGCATTTTATCATTTTGTATTTCATATTACAAGATCGGACGAGAGGTTGTTCTGATAATGATGATGGTAATCTAATTGGCAAGGCACGAAGTAAAGAACAAAACTCAAGAGAAGAAACAAACTAGAAAGGTTCACTTCAGGTGAGGTCTCACTTTAGCACCCCTCCAGGCTTCAAAATGACCGGGAAACTGGGGTTTATCCTCTCAAATCCTGTTGTACTTTGCTGGGTCATAACATATGGGGTATGGAATTACTCTGCAGAGGATGCAGGTACAAAAGAGAGCCAGCTTTTCTCTGGATTTCAGTTTTTGAGCCAAAACAAAGGCCAAAATGTGGCTTGCAATGTAAGTGTTTTAAGCCTTGCATATACTGTATTTGAGAAAATGCATATGGCTAGTAAAGCAGTAGTTGATTGGCTGTTTTAGAAGAGTTAGGAGTGCGCAGTTAGGAGTACGCAGTTAGGAGTGCGCAGTTAGGAGTGCGCAGTTAGGAGTGCGCAGTTAGGAGTACGCAGTGCGCAGTTAGGAGCGCGCAGTTAGTGACGGCCTAAAACAGTCAACAAAATAGTTATACCACTATTGGTAGCGTGTTTCGTGCCTGCGTCTTTCTGTCCGGTCGGGTCTTGGAAGACCGGATGCTGGGGTTCATAAAACATTTTCTTGCTCAATATCAAGCCACGATTATTGTTTATATTTTAAATTGTATAATGTCGGACTTTTTTTGCCGTCCGTGACGAAAAGAAACGGCTCAGAGCCTCGGAATACTGACACCTGTATTTTTTAAATATGTTGTTCCTTCTTATTTGTTATTATTTGCTCCAGGCACGAAACAGACTACCAATAGAAATACATTGCTTCTAAAATCGTTCTGTGTGACAAGAAAAAAAGAGGAAAATCTTGTTGGTGAAAATGAATCAATAGATTAATTTCGTGACTATAACACGAAATGCCGTGAGACCGGGTTGAAAGATATGCAAAATGATCTGCAGAGACACACACGATGAAACACATGATCTCAGTCGAAGGCTTAAGTTTAGACAAGAGAAGTCAAATACAGAAAATGTAAATATTTTGAGGTACGCTTCACCAACATTTTAAAGAGTCCCCGATGTCTTGTAATGGTAACTGCAGTGCATTCTGGGACCATCCTTGGAGGATGGCGTCTATAGCATCAGCTGCAGAAGTCAACATATAGCATCTGTTTGCTGTATTCCTTTCGTAATTAATAAAATAATAGAATACATCTGTATGAAGTGAGAGAAGAAGTGATCACTGATGTTGGTGCTTCTCTGGTGTTTGCAGTTAGAGGTAAGATGGCTAATATTAAGCTAACTAAATGCTATCATGCATAAATAAACTCCCAGCATATGTATCCCTTGTGTCGTGCATTTCGTTTCTCAGAAGTCCTTTAATAACGCTGGCTAAATGTATGCTAACATGTTCTTTAGGTCGCAGAGACAGATTTGGTAAGAAACACAGAGACTTTATTTGCAATATAACATTCAAAAAAAGTCTCAAATGCTTTTATAAGGATTACATGTAGAGTTGTATTATCCAATGATTTCATGGAGGGTCATAGAGGTATAAGGTATCTCATCTCTGGAAGGAGCCCCAAACTCTTGCTCAGCTTAAATATCCTTAAAACGCTGATAATTACCAGCTGCTGGCTTGACCCGGCTCCTCGACCTCAACATCCCAGAAACCTCAACAACTTGCTGTTTATTAAACAAACACACGGATTAAGACGCCGGGGGAATGTTACATATTTTTAGAGTTTCAATTCAAACTCAATAAGTGATTCGACACAGCCTCCTTATCTCCGGTGAGAGCAAACACGACCTCCCGACCGGCTGCTCAGGTAACTCTGGACGCTGCCGAACCGAACTGAGGTGTTTTGTGCTGATGCTGAAAAGAAAGCTGCAGGTTTTAATCCATTTAACACGGGGATGTCACGCCACTCAGCCACGGTCATCACGTTTCCTCCTGAAAACACGGCATCAGTTAGCGCTCTGTAGCAGCCGACAGATAGTGTGGAGCCAGCTGGGGTTTACAGATGTAACCCTAAATTTAAAGTTCTCCTATCATGCTATTTTTAGGCATATATTATGGGCCTCGGATATATACAAATATATAAAAACATGTCTATGATGTATTTGCTCAAAATACAAAGATAATAGTATGACGGCAAACAAGACTCAAGCATGACTCAAACATGACTCAAGCATGACTCAAACATGACTCAAGCATGACTCAAGCATGACTCAAGCATGACTCAAGCATGACTCAAACATGACTCAAGCATGACTCAAGCATGACTCAAGCATGACTCAAACATGACTCAAGCATGACTCAAACAAGACTCAAACATGACTCAAGCATGACTCAAGCATGACTCAAGCATGACTCAAACATGACTCAAACATGACTCAAGCATGACTCAAACATGACTCAAGCATGACTCAAGCATGACTCAAACATGACTCAAGCATGACTCAAACATGACTCAAGCATGACTCAAGCATGACTCAAGCATGACTCAAACATGACTCAAGCATGACTCAAACATGACTCAAGCATGACTCAAGCATGACTCAAACATGACTCAAACATGACTCAAGCATGACTCAAACATGACTCAAACATGACTCAAACATAACTCAAGCATGACTCAAACATGACTCAAACATAACTCAAGCATGACTCAAGCATGACTCAAGCATGACTCAAACATAACTCAAGCATGACTCAAACATGACTCAAACATAACTCAAGCATGACTCAAACATGACTCAAGCATGACTCAAACATGACTCAAACATGACTCAAACATGACTCAAGCATGACTCAAACATGACTCAAGCATGACTCAAACATGACTCAAACATGACTCAAGCATGACTCAAGCATGACTCAAGCATGACTCAAGCATGACTCAAACAAGACTCAAGCATGACTCAAACATGACTCAAGCATGACTCAAGCATGACTCAAGCATGACTCAGCATACTCAACATGACTCAAGCATGACTCAAACATGACTCAAATCTGACTCAAGCATGACTCAAACATGACTCAAGCATGACTCAAGCATGACTCAAGCATGACTCAAGCATGACTCAAGCATGACTCAAACAAGACTCAAGCATGACTCAAACATGACTCAAGCATGACTCAAACATGACTCAAACATGACTCAAATCTGACTCAAGCATGACTCAAGCATGACTCAAGCATGACTCAAACATGACTCAAACATGACTCAAATCGGACTCAAACATGACTCAAGCATGACTCAAGCATGACTCAAGCATGACTCAAGCATGACTCAAACATGACTCAAGCATGACTCAAGCATGACTCAAGCATGACTCAAACATGACTCAAGCATGACTCAAGCATGACTCAAACATGACTCAAACATGACTCAAGCATGACTCAAACATGACTCAAGCATGACTCAAACATGACTCAAACATGACTCAAATCTGACTCAAGCATGACTCAAACATGACTCAAGCATGACTCAAGCATGACTCAAGCATGACTCAAACATGACTCAAGCGTGACTCAAGCGTGACTCAAACATGACTCAAGCGTGACTCAAGCGTGACTCAAACATGACTCAAGCATGACTCAAACATGACTCAAACATGACTCAAGCATGACTCAAGCATGACTCAAACATGACTCAAACATGACTCAACATGACTCAAGCATGACTCAAACATGACTCAAGCATGACTCAAGCATGACTCAAACATGACTCAAACATGACTCAAGCATGACTCAAACATGACTCAAACGTGACTCAAACGTGACTCAAGCGTGACTCAAGCGTGACTCAAGCATGACTCAAACATGACTCAAACATAACTCAAGCATGACTCAAGCATGACTCAAGCATGACTCAAACATGACTCAAGCGTGACTCAAGCGTGACTCAAACATGACTCAAGCATGACTCAAGCATAACTCAAACATGACTCAAGCGTGACTCAAACATGACTCAAGCATGACTCAAACATGACTCAAATCTGACTCAAACATGACTCAAACATGACTCAAGCATGACTCAAGCGTGACTCAAGCGTGACTCAAGCGTGACTCAAACATGACTCAAGCATGACTCAAGCATAACTCAAACATGACTCAAGCATGACTCAAGCATGACTCAAGCATGACTCAAGCGTGACTCAAACATGACTCAAGCGTGACTCAAGCGTGACTCAAACGTGACTCAAACGTGACTCAAGCGTGACTCAAACGTGACTCAAACGTGACTCAAACGTGACTCAAGCGTGACTCAAACGTGACTCAAACGTGACTCAAGCGTGACTCAAACGTGACTCAAGCGTGACTCAAGCGTGACTCAAGCATGACTCAAACATGACTCAAGCATGACTCAAACATGACTCAAGCATGACTCAAACATGACTCAAACATGACTCAAGCATGACTCAAGCATGACTCAAACATGACTCAAACATGACTCAAGCATGACTCAAGCATGACTCAAGCATGACTCAAACATGACTCAAGCATGACTCAAACATGACTCAAACATAACTCAAACGTGACTCAAGCATGACTCAAGCATGACTCAAATGCTCCAACACTAATTTAATCTAATTTAAATGTTTTATATTAATCCATCTTCCTTTGTATGGGTTTGCCTTGATGTGTAGGCAGTGGTTGCTGAAATAGCATTTTCCTGCAGGATATTTCACCGTTGAATCACCACCTGCATGTGTGGGATAGCCAATAGGATGGCTAATAATAATAATAATAACTGAGATTTCTATAGCGCCTTTCAAGGGACCAAGGTCGCTTTACAGGAATAGGGCAAGCACAAACAAAACAAAACAAAACAAAACAAAGGTCAGACAGACAAAACAACAGATCGATTAGGGGCCGAAAGCCTTGATGAACAGATGGGACTTGAGGGTCCTTTGAAGGCGTCCAGTGTGGGGATGTTGCGAATCTCCGCAGGGAGAGCGTTCCAGAGGGTGGGGGCTGCCACGCTGAAGGCTCTGTCCCCGAAGGTTCTCAGTTTGGTGCGGGGGGTGGTGAGCAGGCCAGAGTCTGAGGACCGCAGGTTCCGGGGTGGGGCATGTGGGTGGAGGATGTCCGATAGGTACTGGGGGGCAAGGGCATGGAGGGACTTGTAGGTCAGGAGGAGGACTTTATAAGTTATGCGGAACTTAAATGCTCTCTCTGCAAATGCTATTTGCCAAAGTCTCCAGAAGTACACCCCCCACCCCCGCATTAAGATTGGGAGGTCATGTGTGGTGTGTAATGGGATGGATGCAGCTTACAGAAATCCACATATTTCTTCAACTGCTGAAACATTGCTCCCGGTAAAGTGCTGACTTAGCTCTGCAGCACGAAACACCGCAGACCTCTGGAGCTTCCTGAGCCCCGCCCCAAACAGGAACCAGCTGATCTGGAGGATGTCTGCAGGGCTGCTGAGGTCACAAGAGGCCGATTTACAGCGTTGCATTTCAGGTTTACAACTCATGTCCCCCGCACGGCTCATTGTGCAGATCAAGGCTCCGACTTGTTACGACGCAGTCGGGGTTCGGGTCTGTGCAGCTTGTGAGTTCTCGTTAAGCTGAAGGCAGACCACGCGGCTTCTGGAAAACAACACGACACCATTGTTTGCCACCAACAGACCACACTATGTCCCCGGGCGAGGGGAACAGCAGTCCTGCTACACATCTGCACCCATCAGAAAGTAGTTCCAGCAGCTGCAACCGCATTTATAAAAACAAGTGCGAGAGACACAACACGCTTAGCTCGAGGTCTGTGGTGCGTCTGTCCACTCTCATGCAAACCGCTCATCGTTCCTCCTTCTGATGCACAAGGCGCCAAACCACGTTATTTCACGTCCACCGCGCGCCAACGTAAACACGCATGATTGACAGGAACCTGGGGAAACTCGAGCTGAAGCCAATGTCTCACTCAGAAATCTAGATTACACACCGACATTCAAATCAGCTTCTATAAACACAGGTCGGCCCATCGGTGGAACCTCTGCCTGGTGTTTCCTGTTCCTCTCGGTCAACACTCATCTCCTTCTGATGCGAGCAGACACGAGCACGCGAGTTTAAGGTTTGCTCGCTAAGGGCCATGAGTTATACTTTATAGACTTTTCCCCGCGGTTCTGGGTTCCCATGTCTACGCCTGGCTCCCGGTCAACGCTCCAAGCAGCGGATCAGGCGCTTAATCTGCGAGCTGCTGCTTGGATTGGCAGGATGCTGTGCAGGTGGGAGCCAGCCTACACAGCACCCCTCTCTCTGCTGATCCAGTGGAGAGGGGCAGAGGAAAGGCAGTGGGACGTGGGGGCAGGACGAAGGCTGGGGTTTGAACTCGCCAGCATGTGTTGCTAGTCTTGGTGGACTCAGGTTTCTTGGGAGGTAATAAAGGTGCTGAGGCCAAAGTGAAAGCATATTAAATGGTCCGCAGCCTAAAATCTAAAATGTTTAAAGCCAGAATGTCTGCAGCTTGAATCCCAGGAGAGGCTGGGAACATCCTGCGAGGCTGAGGGGAGTAAGACATGTTCTGCTCTTCATCAACAACCGCCGGTGAGCCTCTCCAGGCAGAACGGACCTGCTGTAGTGTGAGAACCAGCTCTGACCAGCCACGTCCTGCTGCGTCAGAGCTCCTGTACGCAGAGGGCTGACCTTAAGATAAGATAAGATAAGGCACTTTGTTGATCTCGATTTGGGGAATGTTTGCGTTCTTAGGATGCCGAATGTCTGGTCAAAAGCACAATATGTAGTTTTCTGTAACTCTCCGAATCCGGGATTGGGAAAGACTGAGTTTGGGATCGTCTACAATAATAATAATAACAGCTTGGATTTATATAGCGCCGGTCATGAAACCTGAGGCCTCTTTACAACGGGAAGACTTTGGGGGACAGAAAGGAAAAGAGTTGCACGAGTGAATAAGAAGATAGTTGGTTTTCCAATTAGGAAACTTCTTTAATGAAGAAGATAGAAATAATGTCTTAAAGCTCGATAATATCTGATCTTCAGAATCAGAAACATAACATTCAGAAAAGTAGAATAAGTGAGCTTCTCCCGGTTGGGACTGTCAGCGCCTCGTGTCTGATAGAAAGCGGTAAAATCAGAGTTTCTCCGACATGCTGCTGGGCTGCCGCTAGCGTTAGCTCGGCTAGTTTCTCTGATGACTTAATGTCCCAACCCGGTCTCACAGCATTTCGTGTTATAGTCACGAAAATGTAATCTATTGATTCGTGTTCACCAACACCATTTAAAAAAAAAAATCGTGTCACACAGAACGATTTTAAAAGCAATGTAAATAATAACAAATTAGAAGGAAAAAAAGATTAAATAAAATACAGAAGTCAGTATTCTGAGGCTCTGAGCCGTTTGTTTTCCTCACATTATACAATTCAACATAAAAACAATAATCGCGGCTTGATATTGAGTAAGAACATGTTTCGTGAACCCCAGCTTCCGGTCCTCCTCGACCCGACCGGACAGAAAGACCGGACAGAAAGACGCAGGCACGAAACACAACTGCCAGCAGAAATACATAGAGTTTACAACCTAACCGCTCAGAGTCCCTTCAGGTCCCCTGAGCGGACCACCCCCTCTCTCCGTCCCCCAGGAGAGACGCTCTCTCCCTCGCCTCTCGCTATCTCTCATCGCTCCGCGAGAGTGCATCTCTAGCTCTTCCCCCCTCTCTCTCCTCTCTCTCTCTCTCCCCTCTCTCTCTCTCTCCCTCTCCCTACTGTTCAAACAGCTTCGAATCTCCGTTAGCTCCGAGCTAGCAAAAGAATTCTAACAACAACCCCGTAACGCTACTCGCTGCTCATCCCCTCGCGATCGATCTCTCTCTCTCATCTCCCCCGCTCAGCTCTTCTTCTCTTTCTATCTCTCTCTCTCCTCTCTCTCGTTCTATCTCTCTCTCTCTCTCTCTCTCTCTCTCTCTCTTCTCTTCTCTCTCTCTCTCTCTTTCTTCTCTCTGCCTCTCTCTCTCTCTCTCTCTCTCTCTCTCTCTCTCTCTCTCTCTCTCTCTCTCTCTCTCTCTCTCTCTGCGCTCGTGCCACACACACACAGACACTTCTCCGTGACGATGACCGCTTGCGAAAATAAACACATTTAAAAAGTGGAGGGACACAAATGGGATTTTGAAAAGTGGGGGGGACATGTCCCCCCTGTCCCCAGTGCAAAGGACGCCCATGCCCTAGGGAACAGCGTTAGCTCTCAGCACTCAGCTCGTGGTACAACATAGCCGGTCTCTGGGCTCCGTAAAGTACCTCTCTCTCTCTATCTATTAGCGACTACAAAGACTGACGACATCAAGCACATATTTCCAATTTCAGTAGCCCAGTCAGTCTCTGCAGTAATTACGGGTATTAGGTTTTATTTAGTGTCCGCAGTCTCAGAGAAACAGACCTGGTGTCGGAGCGCGCTTGAAAAGCGTTGTTTCTGCAGAGAAACCCTAATCGCCCTCAGATGTTTGGCGCTGACATGACAAACAGCCGAAGGGAGGCAGTGGAGGAGGAGGAAGGGGAGGAAGGGGACGAGGAAGGGGACGAGAGAGGAAGATGGGAAATGGAGGGGGGTTTTAAATTGAAGAGTATGAAGTAACAGCTAGTAAATCAAACTGAAGAGACAAGACGCTGACAGACGCGGACTCGGAGGTGCCTGTAAATATATTCCTCTCCACTTTGATGGAGGTGACGTCTCTCTCCAGTTTAAACAAAAGGTCCGACGGCCGTGCCGATGGGAAAGTCCCGTTTGCAGGCACGTGGTCGTAGACGCAGAGACATGGAGATGCTGTGACCTGATGAAAAGTCAAGAGCATCAAAGTTATCACAACTCTTCCTGAGGGGAACGATAACACCTCGGCCAGATGTCATCGCAATCCATCACATATCTGGCCAGATATTTCAGTGCGAAGCTGGAGGAGCGAGGGGAACATCGGGCCCCGTCCCAACGTCAACACTCACCAAACCTGCAGGCGCTAGGTTTGGGGATGTGTCGTGACCCTGGAGACGTGGAGTACCCCACAGCTAGGAGAGGAGGGTCTGCAGCTCAGAGAGACGCTGGATGCTAACCTGCAGCTGGTGGGACATTAGCATCAGTAGCATTAAGGACCACATGCAGACAGCTTGTCAGATTTGGACGGTTCTGGAGCGGTTCTGGGGTTAGTGAGGAGGCTGAATCCATGTCTGACATTTCCAGGATAAACACTGGCAGTTTTAACCAGAAAGGGTCCATATCTGTTCTCTCTGTGGGCTGGTTCTGATGCATTCTGGGTGCATTTTAAAGTTGTATGGACTCTTGATCATTTGGATTGCACATACTGAACATAATTGTCAGGTAATAATAATGGTCCTCTTGTGCTCTCGATATTCAATGGTCTCAATACTCTTGGTAATCTAAGTCAGCCACAGAGAGACATGTCCTCCTTCTGGTTCAAACTGACTCAGCGTCCTCGATAACCCACAAACCACTCCAGAGCTATATGATAAGTGCTGATTAACTCAACGTATTCTAACTGTGTCCCAACATCCAGCAGACCCTACTCTCTGGGTCTCAACGTGTCTCTCTGAGCTGCAGACCCTACTCTCTGGCTGTCCTCTGTCTCCTGCTATCTGACCGTGGCTGTCCTCTGTCTCCTGCTATCTGACCGTGGCTGTCCTCTGTCTCCTGCTATCTGACCGTGGCTGTCCTCTGTCTCCTCCTATCTGACCGTGGCTGTCCTCTGTCTCCTGCTATCTGACCGTGGCTGTCCTCTGTCTCCTGCTATCTGACCGTGGCTGTCCTCTGTCTCCTGCTATCTGACCGTGGCTGTCCTCTGTCTCCTGCTATCTGACCGCGGCTGTCCTCTGTCTCCTGCTATCTGACCGCGGCTGTCCTCTGTCTCCTGCTATCTGACCGTGGCTGTCCTCTGTCTCCTGCTATCTGACCGTGGTTGTCCTCTGTCTCCTGCTATCTGACCGTGGCTGTCCTCTGTCTCCTGCTATCTGACCGTGGCTGTCCTCTGTCTCCTGCTATCTGACCGTGGCTGTCCTCTGTCTCCTGCTATCTGTATATTTTGCGCAGTCTATCTCTGCTCACGCTGTTGCGTCGGCGTGTTCTCCTGCGTGTTGGCCATGTGTCGCACTGGAACCAGACACCGCAAAGACTTCAGCCGAGCACGTACGAACTGCGCATGCGTGAGTGGCAATAACTCTCCTCACCAGCAGGCGGCGGTGGTAGTGTGTATTCGTCATTCAAAACAGGCAACAACCGGAAGACAGAGAAGAAGAACAGACTACGTGATATAAACAAACAACAAATAGCTTCACGTTAGCTTCACGTTAGCTTCACGTTAGCTTCACGTTAGCTTCACCTTAGCATGTGTTCTTTGCAGGTGCTTGTTGAGGTTTGATTATGACTGATTTTAGAAAGTAACGAAAAGTAACGCGTGTCGGGGCGATGTTAGTAACTGTAGTGTGACTACTGAATTATAAAAGTAGCGCGTTACACTACTCCGTCACCGACAAAGTAATATTATTACACCCAACTCTGGTTGTGTGCCATGTTGTGAAAGCAGTAGAGCTGCACCTGGTGTACAACAAGTGTTCTTCAAAGACAGCTTTATTAATATCCAGGAGCCCGTTATGCGTCGTGCAGATGTGGGAGGAGGGGGGGTAAGGGGGGGTCCAGGCATGTTTCAGTTCAACTACTGTTCATTAGCACCAAGCCACGAGAACCAGAGCAACGGCTTCAAACATCACATGGAGGTAGTAAAGTACGTCGTCATGCAATTTACTGATTTATATAAATAGTCATCACCACAATAAACCGTATTTAATTTGGTCTTAATGTACGTTATTTAATTTCATACTCTGTTCTTGTACATATCGTATTCTATTTACATGTTTATCGACTTCTTGCACTCTTTTTTATTTAGTATTTTATGATATATGTTGCCTTGTGAGAGGAGCTCAGGTCAGAAGGATGTCAGAGCCATGTCTACTCTGTGGCTGCCGAGCCTTTGAACCTTTGACTCTTAAGGTCTGCTCAGGTTTCACTCTGCAGAGAGAGTTAAGTGTAAACACGTCTTAATGGTCTTTCAGCCTCACTAACACTTCGCCCGCCCAAGCAGCAGCAGCTCAGCCTCGTAGTGATCGGAGACAGATACCTTGATGCTGATGCACCAACATCAGAGTGGTGGTGAGAATCCAAAAGTGCGCGTGCCAGTCCATCCTGCTTGCTTCCTCCTTAGCGTCCTTCACGTAAGGTTCCTCACAGCAGCGTCCCGGCTTCCTAGGAATAAAAAACACCTCAAAGGAAAAAGCCTTCGTGCTGAAATCAAACACCTGGAAAGAAACAGAAAGAAGGTCCAGAGGAACTGCTCCCACCCAGGTGCAGAGCTGAAGTGAGGAGGAGGAGGAGGAGGAGGAGGAGGAGGAGGAGGAGGAGGAGGAGGAGGAGGAGGAGGAGGACACAGGGAGGCTGGCTCCAACTCAATTTACTTCAAAGTCTAGTTAGCAGCTTAGTGAACCCGGACATGTGGAGACCCCCAAGTGTTCTGAGAGCAGTGTTTCCAGGATGGAGTCATAGCAGCGGTGCTGAGGCACGTGGGCCCAGCGTAATGTTTTAGTGTGTGCACGTGGGCCCAGCGTAATGTTTTAGTGTGTGCACGTGGCCCAGCATAATGTTTTAGTGTGTGCACGTGCGAAGTGCGCCCCGCCAATTTGTTTCAATGTGCCAGCACAAGAAAGGCTCTCGAGGCCTAGCACCAGGACCGGCTCTAGACAATCTGCTGCCCGAGGCGAGATTTTATATATAAAGAATAAATGAAAAATCTCTACAAAAGGCAAATACACTACAAAAACAGAAACGTATTGACATAGGTCAGGGGGCTCAAACTCAATTTCATCACGGGCCACATCAGCATTATGGTTGCACTCAAAGGGCCGGTTGTAACTTTAAGGACTATATGAAATATATATATGAATATTTAATATATATCAAATAATGTATTATATTACATTATTACCTCTACATTGGATTATTATCGGATAGGGTAATAACTTCATAATTAACTACGTCTGAAAGCAGAAGTCTGGGCAAATAATTGCAAGTCTCTTCAGTGAGAACGTCACAAAATGATTTAAAAAGAAAAGTCAAAATAAAAAAATTAAGTGACATTTTGAAAGAAGTTACATTTAAAAAAAGAAAAGTCAAATTCTGAGATGCATTGTGGGACATGTAGTTTATTGGCAACGTGCTTCTGTAAAGTAGCATGTAACCGCATAATAAACATATCATATTTTTTGCAAGCTCTTGTGGGGCCGCATGAAATGAAGTCGCGGGCCGGATTTGGCCCCCGGGCCTTGAGTTTGACACCCCTGACATAGGTCATATACTTCAAAATAGCTTCAAATGTATTCATTATTGAATGAACATGTTTGGATTGGAGGGTGGTCACATCCTCTAGGGGGGTCCGGGGGAATGCCCCCCCGGGAAGATTTGTTTTGAACATTTTAAAGTAAAAGCTTCAATCTGGTGCACTTTGAGCACACAATCACTAGAGACCTGATCTAGGGGAACTCTAAAACACCCATATGGAAAAGATCGGTTTACATTTTAATAATCAAATAAGTATATGAACATAACCAGTAACCTACCACAGCCAATAACAAATACATGTAGCGTATTTGATTTTTGTTGTTCATTCATATCTTATTTGACCAGTTAACTTATTTTACTTAATTTATTTATTTATGCATATTTTTGCATCTCTCCAACTTTAAACGATATTTTTGGTTACTGTCCTATAGTAGACATTGGAATGATTTCAAACCTGTTTTTATTTATCCTAATAATTATAGGAGAGCCTTGGAAATACGTGTTTACATAATTTGTGGTCAAACCGTTTGAGACCCACTGAGATAACTTAGACTGAAATGAACTATCTAAACACTCAGAGTCCTTTAACTCTGCGGGCGCCTGATAAGCCAACATCCCCAACTTTCATCACTTACAGCGCCCATCGTACAGGGCGAATGAAAAGTGTAACCACCGGGGTGAAAAGGGTGTTACGTTTACTTAACTATGAATGTTGTCCGAACATTTGGATGAGCGCCAACGGTCAAAAATGTTTTTTCCCTCCCAGAGCTGCCGGCGCATCGCCCCCCAGATCTGGCGCCCAAGGCGACCGCCTGTTAATACCAAAAATCGGCCCTGCCTCGTACATACAGTGGCAATGTCTCAACACTTAGCAAACATACACCTTTATTGAACATACAGTAACACAAATACTACAAATCCACATAACAAACAATCAAATACAATATATATGCGCCGCCACTATGTGTATACAGGGGAAACACTGGATAGGAGAGGAGAGGAGGGTCTGCAGCTCAGAGAGACTGCTGGATGCTAACCTGCAGCTGTTGGGACATTAGCACAGTTAGCATCAGTAGCGTTGGTTAGCATTGCAGACCATAGTTTGGGTTATTGAGGATCCTGAATCCATTTCTGATCCAAAATGTGAGTTTTAACCAGAAAGAGGCCTTTTCTGTTCTCTCTGCACTCAGTCTGACGGCCACGAGCAGAGTGTTGCAACCATTGGATATAGAGAGCCCTAGATGAGCATTATTACCTGACAACTATTTTCCAAATAAGCAATCAATCCAACTGATCCAGAGTCGCCTAAAATCGCCCCGAATGCATCAGACTCCTGACTCTCAGAGTTCTGGGAACAGTCCATGTCTGTTCCCTCTGTGGAATGATTCGAATTGATTGGGGTCGATCTGGAAGATTTAGCATCGTCTGGATAGTTGCTTATTTATCTTGATATGAATTGTCCACTGAGGTAATACGGCTCATCAGGTGCTCTCTGTATCCAGTGGTTGCAACACAGTCAGAATCGGTCCACAGAGAGGACAGACACTGAGAAATGGTTTCAGCATCCTCAGTGACCTCCTTAACCGCTCCAATCCTGTCCTAATCTGACGAGCCATGCAACTGGTCTGACTCATCTGGAAGAGGCGTCCGGACATGTGCTTCCCTGCTGCTTAAAGTGTCCTTTTCTATGTTGGGGAAAGGGGTGACTCTTATTGTGGTGACCAATTGTGTAGAGTCGACGAGTAAAGGAACCGAATTCTCCTTGAGGATTGAGGTTTGGCTCTTGGACCAGAGCCAGCCTCTTCCCAGACAGAGGCGTGTTTTCACAGGCATCCTGAAATATCTACACACGGCAACGATGACGCGGTTTGACAAGAGTGTGATTCAATCAACGGCTTTATGTCACGGTCAGGATTAAGAAACAGAGACATCGTTTCCTTCATCTTAATGTCAGGCCAGTGAGGGGAAGCACTGCATCAGCTTTCACTACAGACAGACCATGTCCTGCATGCTGAGCAATATAAACTACGACCTGAGAATCAGGAAGCTTTAAGGACAGAGCCAAGCTAGCTGCTCCCATCTAACTCCAGTCTTCATGCTAAGCTAGGCTAACAATGACCTTTCTGGTCCTTTGTGTTGAGAGAACACGCTGCGAAACTTGGGATGTTTACTTCAGTAGACCTACCTACCTACCTGCCTACCGGCCTACCTACCTACCGACCGACCGACCGACCGACCGACCGACCGACCGACCGACCGACCGACCGACCGACCGACCGACCGACCGACCGACCGACCCCGACGACCGACCGACCGACCGACCGACCTCCGACCGACCGACCGACCGACCGACCGACCGACCCGACCGACCGACCCGACCCCGACCGACCCCTACCTACCTTCCTACCTACCTACCTACCTACCTACCTACCTACCTACCTACCTTCCTTCCTACCTACCTACCTACCTACCTACCTTCCTACCTACCTACCTACCTACCTACCTACCTACCTACCTACCTACCTAACTTAACTAACTGACTAACTAACAATCTACCTACCTACCTACCTACCTACCTACCTACCTACCTACCTACCTACCTACCTACCTGCCTGCCTGCCTACCTACCTACCTACGACCGACGACCCGACCGACCGACCGACCGACCGACCGACCGACCGACCTACCTACCTACCTACCTACCTACCTAACTTAACTAACACACTAGCTAGCTAACTAACTAGCTAGCTATAATTATCACATATCCAGGAGAAGTTCTTACCTTCATAACCGTTTTAATGTTGCCTTCATGAACTCAAACCAAAATCAGTTTGAAGATTTAAAAAAAGGACTGATGTATTTCACAAAGCAGAACTCGGCCTAAGGGTTCTAGTTTGGATGTAGTGTCTGCCAGAGAACTATATATAAATACATATTAAACATATGTCTGCACAGGTGTTGATCGATCAGGCGGCTAATGAAAGTACATGTTGATCGATCAGGGGCTTGTGAGGTTGACGATTAGATAGCGGGTTGTATTTAGATAAACGCTATAACAGCATCAGGGGGGGTCAGTATATTTCCAAACACAGTCTCATCGTGTTGTGTTTGTAATATTTAAAACACGTTTCCCTGGAGTCCTGGATAATCGCTGGTTGAACGACTCGAGCATTCGTTGAGTGAGGAGTCAGCGTCTGAATAGCGTTCGCTCCGTCAACCCTGACTGCAGACGGGGGACTAAAGGCGAGTCATGTTTCTCTCGACGTGACGTGTGCTGCTTTCTGTTCCCGCTGCTCTGCCAGACTCCACACGTTGTTCTGGACGGAGCTGCTGAGTCTCTTTCGATTCTTTTGTTGTTGAGATTATTCGGAGGTCACCTGGCGCTCACAGGCCCGCCTTAACCTGCCATCAGGCCCTGGGGCTGATAGGTTGGTAGGCCCCCTATTCAACAACAAAATCAAAGTCATGTATAGCCTCGGCAGGCTCTGTGATGGCTCTTCTCCACTCTGCTCTACGCCTGGTCCTCTCCTCCAGATGAGTGGCGTATCGGGCCTCCCTCGTGTATCTGTCCGGTTGCCGTTGGCTCCCCTCCACGTAGCAAGTCCTCGTCGTCCTCTCATCTCCTCCAACAGATAATGTCCCTCCTGTCTGTTTTTCCTCTCTCGCTACTCCATCGCTATCAGAACCAGACGGCCTACTTGGCTCCGAGGCCCCGCTGCCGCTCGGTACAGAACTCATCCGTCCTTCCTCCTCATCCGGCCTACAGGTTTAGAATCACCTGTAGGCTTCGGCATTTTTTGTAATAGCTGCTCGTCTCAAACTCCTTTTCCCTCAACAATTTCCTCTCCCGAGCGCCACTCTCAAACTTTTTCTTCTCAAACTTTCTCTCCTAAACAACCTTCATCCGTCACTCAATCCTCGCAATTTGAATACGTCACATGTGAGCATGTTCTCATTCTGATTGGCTGTTACGTGGCGCCCACTGACTGTTACGGAGTCATCTCTGGAATCCATCGATCTGATTGATTAGCGGAGCAAATGATCAAATACTACGGAGGGAAGATATTTTCGTTTGGATTACTTTTCTCGGGGAAGCTTGCGAGTGTGTGTGTTTGGTTTTTGCGTTTGTGTGATTGTGTTTGTTTCCCGGGGAAAACCCTCAGGAGAAACCCCGGCTGTTGTTATGCCTGCTGTGACGTCAAGCTACTCCGTTCTCCGCTTGTAATTATGCCGAAGCTTCAAAGTTGTATTTATCATCTGAATTTGCCGAAACGATTTTAATATTCTGAAAGCCAAGACTTTGTTTATTTGAAACCAGATGAAAACAAACTGTAACGGACCCTGCCGTGTTATCTATGATTACTAAACGCCTTACATTCATAATTTCAGCCGGAGGGATGAGAGCTGTCATCTTCCCTTACAAGCTTCAAACATTTATTTATGGTGTGATTTTGGAAATAAAAAGTTTCATATGCTGAAAGCCAAGACTTTGTTTATTTAAATGTTTTGTAAAAACATCCGAAATAAAAAACTTTTTTTTTTAAATTACATTTTTTTTTAAAAACTTTTGTATAGGCCCCTGATCCCGTAGGCCCCTGGGCTTCAGCTCAGGTCAGCCCGTGCATTAAGGCGGCCCTGGGCGCACACCACTGCACAGCGAGCGGGAGAAGGACGCGCTGTGTGAAAGGTGGACCCCAGTCGTATCCGTCCCTGGGCCCGGCTTAGGGGAAGCGGTCTCGCTGCCGTTCTGTCCGTCTCACCGAGGAGAGGCCGACGTGGTTAACCAGATCCACAACGAGATTAACGAGGACAACCCAAACATCTGGGCGGCAGAAATGATGCCGAGCCGTCTGCTTGGGCTTCCCCAGAACGGCTCCACCAGCCCTCGTGAAATGTTCTCAAATGAGCTCGGTGTCCTGACCTGAGGAAGTGAGTCTCCCGCCACGACAGGAAGTCATTATGTGGGAACACTTTAGCTTCTTCAGGTTCTCAAAGGTTTAAATAAAGGTGGGGGTTTCTATTTAACTCTCTTTCGAGGAGCAACGAGAAGCGCAGATTTCCTTTGATGGTATACCATTTATAGCCCTCCATTAGCTTCTATTGGATGTAGATGCCTCCTAGTCTCTATCGAGATGCCTCCTAGTCTCTATCGAGATGCCTCCTAGTCTCTATCGTCTCCTAGCAGCACACAGAGAGGCCGTACAGCTGATGGGGTCACGACCTCCTTGTAGAAGACGAATGTAATGCAATGGTAGAAAGAAAACAAAACACTGCAGCATCCGGACGCTCAGAAGTCGAGCAACCGGTGCTTTATTCACGGTCAGGGTTAAGCAACACCTTAAGATGGTTTTACTGCAATCAGAATAATCGTAATGTCACAAAGCATTTCCCGCACGTTGACGAATATAAACTCCGACCTGAGAATCAGGAAGCTTTAAGGACCGAGCACGCTAGCTGCTCCCGTCTCACCAGTCTTTATGCTAAGCTAGGCTAACAATGACCGACTCTCTGGTCCTTTGTGTTGAGAACACTGCGGAACTTTGGATGCTTACTGCAGTAGGCCTACCTCCTACCTACCTACCTACCTAGGAGACACACTGCGCAGTATATCTATTCATTACTTTGAGAGATACTTGAATCAGGAAAACAACCAACGTCGAAAAGAGAAGAGAAGTAAAAAATAACCGGTCACATCTTCATTGAGTTCTGTAGACACACACATTTAATTTTCTTCGTGGGTGCAAATAAGTAATTGTGTGCGCGTGTTGTGTGCGTGCGTGCGTGCGTGTGTGTGCGTGCGTGGTGTGTGTTGGTGCGTGTGCGTGCGTGTGTGTGTGTGTGTGTGTGTGTGCGTGTGTGTGTGTGTGGTGTGTGGCGTGTGTGTGTGTGTCATGTAGCCAACTTCTCATCAGGTGAGATAATTAGAGAGGAGGATGAAACTGAAACAACAGCCTGTCTCTCCCATAGCCCAGAGAAACAGGAAATGACAGAGGAGGAGGAGATAATGGGGAGAGGAGGAGGGGAGGGAGGAAAGGCAAGGGGAATTTTCATGATTTAAAATTAAAGTGAGAGAGAGAATAAAAAAGTAGACACAGTTATAACTTAAAGGGGGAATCAAACACAACAGATACTAGGGGACACTAAAGATGACGCACACAGCTGGGAGACCAGGGGACACTAAAGAGTGACGCACACAGCTGGGAGACCAGGGGACACTAAAGAGTGACGCACACAGCTGGAGACCAGGGGACACTAAAGAGTGATGCACACAGCTGGAGACCAGGGGACCCTAAAGAGTGACGCACACAGCTGGAGACCAGGGGACACTAAAGAGTGACGCACACAGCTGGAGACCAGGGGACACTAAAGAGTGACGCACACAGCTGGGAGACCAGGGGACACTAAAGAGTGACGCACACAGCTGGGACCAGGGGACACTAAAGAGTGACGCACACAGCTGGGAGACCAGGGGACCCTAAAGAGTGACGCACACAGCTGGGAGACCAGGGGACACTAAAGAGTGACGCACACAGCTGGGAGACCAGGGGACACTAAAGAGTGACGCACACAGCTGGAGACCAGGGGACACTAAAGAGTGACGCACACAGCTGGAGACCAGGGGACACTAAAGAGTGACGCACACAGCTGGGAGACCAGGGGACACTAAAGAGTGACGCACACAGCTGGAGACCAGGGGACACTAAATAGTGACGCACACAGCTGGGAGACCAGGGGACACTAAAGAGTGACGCACACAGCTGGGAGACCAGGGGACACTACAGAGTGACGCACACAGCTGGGAGACCAGGGGACACTACAGAGTGACGCACACAGCTGGGAGACCAGGGGACACTACAGAGTGACGCACACAGCTGGAGACCAGCGGACACTAAAGAGTGACGCACACAGCTGGAGACCAGGGGACACTAAAGAGTGACGCACACAGCTGGAGACCAGGGGACACTAAAGAGTGACGCACACAGCTGGGAGACCAGGGGACACTAAAGAGTGACGCACACAGCTGGAGACCAGGGGACACTAAAGAGTGACGCACACAGCTGGGAGACCAGGGGACCCTAAAGAGTGACGCACACAGCTGGGAGACCAGGGGACACTAAAGAGTGACGCACACAGCTGGGAGACCAGGGGACACTAAAGAGTGACGCACACAGCTGGAGACCAGGGGACACTAAAGAGTGATGCACACAGCTGGAGACCAGGGGACCCTAAAGAGTGACGCACACAGCTGGAGACCAGGGGACACTAAAGAGTGACGCACACAGCTGGAGACCAGGGGACACTAAAGAGTGACGCACACAGCTGGGAGACCAGGGGACACTAAAGAGTGATGCACACAGCTGGAGACCAGGGGACACTAAAGAGTGACGCACACAGCTGGGAGACCAGGGGACCCTAAAGAGTGACGCACACAGCTGGGAGACCAGGGGACACTAAAGAGTGACGCACACAGCTGGGAGACCAGGGGACACTAAAGAGTGACGCACACAGCTGGAGACCAGGGGACACTAAGAGTGACGCACACAGCTGGAGACCAGGGGACACTAAAGAGTGACGCACACAGCTGGGAGACCAGGGGACACTAAAGAGTGACGCACACAGCTGGAGACCAGGGGACACTAAATAGTGACGCACACAGCTGGGAGACCAGGGGACACTAAAGAGTGACGCACACAGCTGGGAGACCAGGGGACACTACAGAGTGACGCACACCGCTGGGAGACCAGGGGACACTAAAGAGTGACGCACACAGCTGGGAGACCAGCGGACACTAAAGAGTGACGCACACAGCTGGAGACCAGCGGACACTAAAGAGTGACGCACACAGCTGGAGACCAGGGGACACTAAAGAGTGACGCACACAGCAGGGACCTTGGTGACGTTCAGGGTGATAAAGCTGAACAACTGTCTCTGTTGTCTCTCGGGTTAACTTTGATTTAAACACGTGTCGAACACTAAGAGCTTTGTTGAGCAGGTGTAACTGCATTAAGGGTTAAACTCATAACTTTATAACTTAGGGTTTAATGTAATTGATTGAAAAGACAATAACAACTCAGGAGGGAGCCAGTCTCCATTTCCTTTTGAGGGCCACCAGCTGCAGAGAGTTAACTAATTAAAGGGGCGTGGCCTCACAGCTGTGAGAACTCAGCAATCAGGCGTCCATTTAGGAGCTCTTTCCTGGAGCGTCAGACGGACGAAGACAAAGGAGTCCTGCGGGAGTCACGAGGAGGCAAAGAGGAGGCAACTCCTCCTCTGACTGAGCTAAGTGTCGCTGGTGTCTTACAGGGGTCCCTCAGGGCTCTGTTCTTGGTCCCCTCCTCTTCCCTGTACACAAACTCGCTCGGATCAGTCATTAGCCCGCATGGTTTTTCATACCACTGCTACGCTGACGACACCCACTTAGTTCTGTCCTTCCCCCGCTCAGAGACCCAGGTCGTCGCACGCATCTCTGCTCGTCTAGCGGACATCTCTCAGTGGATGTCTGCTCATCACCTCAAGCTCAACCTTGACAAAACTGAACTGCTTTTCCTTCCGGGAAAAGATTGTCCCACTCTTGACCTAACTATCAACATCGGCCCCTCTGTTGTTTCCCCGACCAGACTGCAAGGACTCTGGGTGAGACCCTAGATAACAACCTGTCCTTCACTGCAAACATCGCTGCTGCAACCCGCTGCTGCAGATACACGCTCTCCAGCATCAGGAGGACGCGTCCCCAGCTGACCCAGAGAGCCACGCAGGTTCTGGTCCAGGCTCTCGTCACCTCACGCCTAGACTACTGCAGCTCCCTCCTGCTGGTCTGCCTGCATGTGCCATCCGACCTCTCTCCTCCAGAATGCAGCGGCTCGTCTGGTCTTCAACCTTCCTGAATGTTCCACACCACTCCGCTCCTCCGCTCCCTCCACTGGCTTCCGGTAACTGCTAGAATCCACTTCAAGACCCTGGTGCTTGCGTACCATGCTGCGAATGGATCTGGCCCTTCCTACATCCAGGACATGGTTAAACCGTGCACCCCAGCACGTGCACCCGCTCTGCATCAGCCAGACGACTCGCTGCACCCTCGCTGCGAGGGGGACCCAAGTTCCCATCAGCAGAAACACGTGGGTTTGCTGTCCTGGCTCCAAGATGGTGGAATGAGCTCCCATTGACATCAGGACAGCAGAAAGCTCACACACCTTCCAGACTGAGACTCATCTCCTTCGACTCCACCTCGAGGATAGAACTACTAACAAAGCACTTATATACTAACAAAGGACTGGCTCCTCTAAAGCCAGTTGAGTAGCACTTGAAATGTTTGGCTCTATGAAGCCTGATGTACTTTATGATTCTGTTTTCTTCAAGGTTATTTTGTTGGTCGAACGCACTTATTGTAAGTCGCTTTGGATAAAAGCGTCAGCTAAATGTGATGTGACTGCAGATCTGCTGTAAGCTAGGTAGCTAACGCAGCTAACCTAGTCATTTCAGACATACTGACAACACTAACAGTTATGAGACAGACTAACTCTGAGACAGAGACAGCTGTCGGCCGCCATAGGAATGGATTAATAGAAGTAAATCAAAAAAATTAAAAAAGTCATATTCTGTTGACTTGTATACAGACTTCTTAGCTTATGAGCTTATGATGACAGAACCTTTGAATCTGAATTGAGTTTTGAATTGAACAGCCCAAGTCGAATATGAAGCATGACATGCAGAGCATCCTGAAAGAGAGCAGGAGCGTTGGGAAGTGATTCAGGGAGACTCCGAGGTTTGACTGCAGGGTCTGTGTTCAGAACATCACTTCCCTCCATCTCGGCCATAACAAGATGAAAGGAGGTGGAATTGATGAGCAGGTAGAAAGGCTGAAAGAACTAAAGGTCCAGATTGAAATCCGCCTAATTCTGTAAACCCACCTGGATATTTACTGAGCAGCAGTCAAAGGCCGGATCAACATTCCTCTGAGAGGGGGGGGGGCACTTCCCATAATCATTTATAAAAACACGTTTTAAAACCAAAAGTTAAATATAGTTGCACATCTCTGACTTACTGACCAATGTATTTAAAAACGCTCACACTATTATTTAATACTCAACAGAATTCTACAAAATAATCAGCTAGCACAGAGACAATGGTCTTCTTTAGTAATCACTCGCACAACAGCAGACAACAAACTAGTACAATAATAGTTATTAAATGAGCAGCCAACAATCACAATGATGAAGTTACTGTTTGAGGACATTACAGCAAAAAATCATTTTTTTGGTCTATTTTGCTTCCATGTTTTCCATGTTTTCTTTCACTCTAATGCAGGGGTGGGGAACCTCCGGCCCTCGGGCCGTATACGGCCCGCGAGACAATTTGGTACGGCCCTCGAGGTAATTTATAAACACACGCAAAAAAGAAAAAAATTAAAGAAATCTAGACCGCAAACAAATTAAACAAGTGAGTGCTAGTTTTTCCTGGCAAAGGTCAGGGTCCTTGAACACAACACAAGCCTAACGTGTCATCACGTGGTATATGTCTCGTCTGACAGGGGTCCAGTTCTGACGGGGAGCCCCAGAACGCCGCTCCGGCGGCTCCGCCCCTTCCACACATTGCAGAACCCACGAGGAGCCACATGTTCCTGCGTGTCTGCTCTCTCGCTGAAAGCCCGGTGGAGATCTGCTCCTCCGTCACACTGAGCATACAGGCAATACCTGTGTTGTTATTAGCATCTGGTTAGCTAGCTATGCTAACGAGTATAAGAAGCTTTTTCTCCAACCAGTGAGGTAAAGGCACATCTCTATATGATCATTATAGTTATAAACAAATAAGAGAATAAAGTAAACAGGTATAAAATACTATATGACAGTAAACACAAGTTGTTATTAATAAACACGAATACAGTTTGAAAGGAGAATGATTTGTAAAATATCCATAAAGAAAAATAAATCTGCTTCCAGTTCTGTTTCATCTGGTGCTGAGAGATGTTTCCATAGAGCTCCTCATGCTGCTCTCAAAGTGCAGCAGATTGATGCTTTAACTTCAACATTTAAAAACAATCTTCCCGGGGGAGCATGCCCCGACCCCCCTAGAGGAGGTGAGGACCCCCTAGAGGAGGTGAGGTCCCACCTAGAGGAGGTGAGGACCCCCCTAGAGGAGGTGAGGTCCCCCCTTGAGGAGGTGAGGACCCCCCTAGAGGAGGTTAAGTCCCCCCTAGAAGAGGTTAAGTCCCCCCCCCCACTTAAATCATGTCCACATGGATAGGAAACTAGATACATTCGCACACATCTTGTGTCCATCTCTTTCTGTTTGGGTGGTCATGCCACACCGTGCACCTGCATGCATGAGTCATGGTGAGATCTCTGGATTCAGAGGTTGCGTTTTTCTTTGCACAGCATTCCTCTGAGAGGGGGGGGGGCACTTCCCATAATCATTATAAAAACGTTTAAAACCAAAAGTTAAATATAGTTGCACATCTCTGACTTACTGACCAATTTATTTAAAAACGCTCACACTCACACTATTATTTAATACTCAACAGAATTCTACAAAATAATCAGCTAGCACAGAGCCAATGGTCTTCTTTAGTAATTTCTCGCACAACAGCAGACAACAGACTAGACCAATGATAGTTATTAAATGAGCAGCCAACAATCACAATGATGAAGTTACTGTTTGAGGACATTACAGCAAAAATATCATTTTTTTGGTCTATTTTGCTTCCATGTTTTCTTTCACTCTAATGCAGGGGTGGGGAACCTCCGGCCCCCGGGCCGTATACGGCCCGCGAGACCATTTGGTACGGCCCTCGAGGTAAATTATAAACACACAAAAAAAAAATAAATAAATGAAAGAAATCTAGACCGCAAACAAATTAAACAAGCGAGTGCTAGTTTTTCCTGGCAAAGGTCAGGGTCCTTGAACACAACACAAGCCTAACGTGTCATCACGTGGTATATGTCTCGTCTGACAGCAGGGGTGCAGTTCTGACGGGGAGCACCAGAACGTCGCTCCGGCGGCTCCGCCCCTTCCACACATTGCAGTACCCACGAGGAGCCACATGTTTCTGCGTGTCTGCTCTCTAGTTGAAAGCCCGGTGGAGATCTGCTCCTCCGTCACACTGATCATACAGTCAATACCTTTGTTGCTATTAGCATCTGGTTAGCTCGCTATGCTAACGAGTATAAGAAGCTTTTTCTGCAACCAGTGAGGTGAAGGCACATCTCTATATGATCATTATAGTTATAAAAAAATAAGAGAATAAAGTAAACAGGTATAAAATAATATGACAGTAAAAAAAAAGTAGTTATTAATAAACACGAATACAGTTTGAAAGGAGAGTGATTTTTAAAATATCCATAAAGACAAATAAATCTGCTTCCAGTTCTGTTTCATCTGGTGCTGAGAGATGTTTCCATAGATCTCCTGTTGCTCTCAGAGTGCACCAGATTGATGCCTTCAACTTCAACATTTAAAAACAATCTTCCGGGGGAGCATGCCCCGGGACCCCCTAGAGGAGGTTAGGACCCCCCTAGAGGAGGTGAGGTCCCCCTAGAGGAGGTTAAGTCCCCCCTAGAGGAGGTGAGGACCCCCCCCCCCACTTAAATCACGTCACATGGATAGGAAACTAAATACATTCGCACACATCTTGTCCATATCTTTCTGTTTGGGTGGTCACGCCACACCGTGCACGTGCATGCATGAGTCATGGTGAGATCTCTGGATTCAGAGGTTGCGTTTTCTTTGCACAGAATGAAAGAAAGGCCAAATGCATGGGCTGTGATTTTAGTATTTTTAAGCAGAGGTCAATAATTTGTACGGCCCTCGGAGGATGTTGGAAAACATTGAAATGGCTCTTGAGAGGAAAAAGGTTCCCCCCCCCCATCTAATGGAAAGAAAACTTCCCAAAAACAAACACATGGTGTTCGTGTTACTGCCATGTCTGAATTCATCCATAGATTTAAAGCTAATCTGCATTTAAACAGAACATTTCAGGGGAAATCCCGACTTGGCGTCAGTAACTATCCGGGGGAGGTTGTGATGTGTTTTTCAGTTTGATCCCTTTCACCTGCAAAGCCTTGGAAACTGCAAATGAGCGCATTTTAATTAGGCCTAGTTAACGCCTGTTTGCATCTCGATTGCGATGACGTTATTAGATACACATTTTACTGTATTCACCTTTAGCGTCTGGCCGTTTCTCAATGTCGAGTAAACCTGCTGCAGAGCCACCATTTCAAGTATACTACGTCATCGAGTGGCGTGAAGTTTAAATGCCCAGCATCCTGCGCCACTCGGTGACGTAGTGTACTTGAAATGGTGGCTCTGCAGCCGGTTTACTCGACATTGAGAAACGGCCTCCGTGAAGTCGGCCTACCGTACATTAGCCTGCATGATAAATTACCTTAGCTAAACCTTGAGCTAACGTATCCATTAGCTCGTAGCCTACCTTAGTTAGCTATACTTGTTTTTGTCTTTTGTCTAATTAGCTGTACACTGGAGGCTGGCAGGAGAGAGAGGGTTTCATAGTCTCATCTCCAGACCTGATATTTTAATTTTGTATTCAATCAATATATTTTTGGAAAGAGAAACTGTGCGCAAACAGCAGTAGATATATATTGATTTATTTTTTTAAAAAGGGGGGGGGGGAAAGGGCACTTTTTCTGGAGGACGAAGGGCAGGGGCTCAAGCCCACTTTGATGTCTGTGTGCTCGTGCCTGGGGTTCATCTGGACAATACACTGAGTGAGTGGAGGCCGATTCAAAATGGTCCGCAGGCCGCATTTGGACCCGGGCCGTAGTTTGGACACCTCTGCTTTAAACCCTCAATTATCTCCTCATCATTATCTCCTCCGGTCAAACCCAGAGATTAAAAAACATCTGATTTACTGCCACCGTCTCCGGGACAATCAGAGTTCCTGCTGCAGGTTCCTTATAGGACCCTGACCCGTGACAGACCCCCCCCCCTCCTGCTGGGTCTTTATTGAAAACACACTTCACGCCACTAACAACTCAGCAGGCCGCTGACCGCTTCATGAAGGTGAGAACTATAGAGGCCAGAAAGTGCATTTGAACACACCACAGAGATTACAACCGATACAGGGGACACTAAAGAGTGACGCACACAGGGATACAGGGGACACTAAAGAGTGACGCACACAGCTGGGAGACCATGGGACACTATCTGCAGGGATGTGGTATTCTGTGTTAGACCCTGAAGGCAGCATCTCTCTGGTTCTGTGTTAGACCCTGAAGGCAGCATCTCCCTGATTCTGTGTTGGACCCTGAAGGCAGCATGTCCCTGGTTCTGTGTTAGACCCTGAAGGCAGCATCTCCCTGGTTCTGTGTTAGACCCTGAAGGCAGCATGTCCCTGGTTCTGTGTTGGACCCTGAAGGCAGCATCTCCCTGGTTCTGTGTTAGACCCTGAAGGCAGCATCTCCCTGGTTCTGTGTTGGACCCTGAAGGCAGCATCTCCCTGGTTCTGTGTTGGACCCTGACGGCAGCATCTCCCTGGTTCTGTGTTGGACCCTGAAGGCAGCATCTCCCTGGTTCTGTGTTGGACCCTGAAGGCAGCATCTCCCTGGTTCTGTGTTAGACCCTGAAGGCAGCATCTCCCTGGTTCTGTGTGTGGACCCTGAAGGCAGCATCTCCCTGGTTCTGTGTTAGACCCTGAAGGCAGCATCTCTGTAGGCTTTATATAAGCCCATATAAATACTTATCACCGACCCGTGAGCTCTGTGAAGATAAACATGTGAAATGTGAAATGATCTCACATCATCATTCACATCTCCTCACAAAAACACACCGTCTGTTCCCGTCTGTTCCCGTCTGCCTTCGTGTCTTTCTTCAGCTCCTCTATCCAACATGCGGGGACATTGAAAGTCCACCTCGCTGACGTCCAGAGGCGTGAACATGGAGTCCAGGCAACTGGGGGTTCACGTGACCAATAGACTGAGACCACAACCATCAGAGACCACCAAACGAGAACCTAAATCAGGGGTGTCAAACCCAAGGCCCGGGGGCCAAATCCGGCCCGCGACTTCATTTTATGTGGCCCCACAAGAGCTTGCAAAGAATATCATGTTTGTTATACGGTTACATGGCGATTTACAGAAACACGTTGCCCATAAACTACATGTCCCACAATGCATCTCTTCAATAGATTTTTTTTTGTCACTTATTTTTCTCAAAATGTCACTTCTTTTTTGTTGAACTTTTTTTTCCAGTATTTGGCTTTTCTTTTAAATAATTTTGTGACATTCTCACTGAAGAGACTTGCAATTATTTGCCCTAGACTTCTGCTTTCAGACGTAGTTTTATGAAGTTATTACCCTATCCGATAATAATCCAATGCAGAGGCAATGATGTCATATAATACATTGTTTTATATTAAATATTGAGATATGTATTTTTATATAGTCTCAAAGTTACAACCGGCCCTTTGAGTGCAACCATAATGTGAATGTGGCCCGTGATGAAATTGAGTTTGACACCCCTGACCTAAATCCTTATCGGAACGCTAAACCCTACACCAGGGGAGTCCAAACTACGGCCCGGGGGCCAAATGCGGCTCGCGGACCATTTTGAATCGGCCCTCAGCTCATTCAAAAAGTATAATGGGATGCGGCCCACAAAGTAAACTTGTCTTATATTGTACTTCTTAAATATAAATGTAAACATATATTACACAGTAGTATTCATGTGTTAATGAGATAAATTCAGTCAATTAAAGTTGGAAAGAAACCACATATTTGTTTACATGTTTATTAGAAAATCTCCAACGAACATCAGAAAACAGAAAACCTTTGAGCAGCTTATTCTGTAACTCAACACGTCCTGATTCTGGTCAGATATAGTTCAACATGAGTTCTGCTGCTAATCACAAGACCTGCTCTAAATATCCCTTCTGCGAGGAATCTCAGTTTCTAGAAAAGTGCTATAAGTGTATCATTATTATGATTACACCTAATTCGGAAAGCTGCAGCCGACTGGTCTTCAACCCCTCCCAGTTCTCCCTCACGACACCTCTCCTCCGCTGGCTGCCAGAACACATTTCAAGACACTGGTGCTGGTCTACGGAGCTTTAAAGGTGACGATAAAGGACACACGTAGTGTTATCGTTCGGACCGTCTGTCTCTGTGGATGCAACCTGTGCAGCAACGCGTATCTCAGACCATTTACCGGTTCTGTTTACAACCTCGATCCCTCCGTAGGAGTCGAGTCGCGTGCTTCTGCGCGCCGTCTGCGTTCGATTAACCCCTTGACTGCCTCACAGTTTTCAGATGTTTTTAATGCTTATCTGATCTGTAAATTAGAGGTGAACTGCGCTCTTAGTGCGGATGAGCTTATCTCTTTGTTTGATTCCACGTGCACACTGATACTGGATTCCTTTACGCTGAGACGCAACCAAGTTCTCTCAGAGCCGTGGCTCAATGACTGAACTCGTGCTCTCAGACGCGCTTGCAGGCGTGCAGAGAGAAAATGGAAAAAGGATAAACTCCATGTCTCCTTCATGCTTGCCTTGCAGACGACCAGACGGCAGTCAAAGCAGCCAGAACACATTTCTCTGTTCATCTCCAGAGACACCAGAAACCTCGGGTTCTTTTTAATGTCCTCAACTCGATCATTAATCCTGTGATGCTTCTCCAATCGTGCCATCGACTACTCACTCTCTGCGATACAGGCTAGCCCACACTCGTGCTACCCCAGATCCTGCTCCCTTTCCGTGCCCGGCTGTCCTCGACCACTTGAGCCTGTATCCCTCTCTTCTCTCTCGGATGTAGTCGAGCCCCTGCGGCCGACAGACTGCACCTCAGACAGCATTCCCTCTCGCCTCCTCAGAGATGTTTTTGAATCAGTTGGAGCAAGTGTTTTATTGCTTGTAAACACTTCTCTTAGCTCAGGATGAGTCCCAGCTGCCTTCAAACATGCCGTGGTTAAGCCACTACTTAAAAAGAAAATCTCGATCCCTCCATTCTCGCACATTTTAGGCCCATCTCCCAGCTAGCCTTTTTATCTAAAGCCCTGGAGCGAGTAGTCTACTACGCCCAGCTGCAGTCGTTCTTAACCATGCATGGCATCCATGAAAAGTTTCAGTCTGGCTTCAAACCCATGCACAGCACTGAAACAGCCTTTAAGAGTGTTTAATGATCTGCTCTGAGCCGACTCAGGCAGCCCAGCTGTCCCGGTGCTGTTAGATTTAACTGCTGCCTTTGAAACTGGATCATAGCATCCTGTTGTCACGGCTTGAACAGTCCGCAGGCATCACAGGCTCTGCTCTTGCATGGTTCCGGTCTTACCTGACAGACCGTAGCCTTCTCCTCTGCCAAAGCCCCTCTTTGTGTGGGGTTCCCCAAGGCTCGATTCTGGGCCCCATCCTCTTTTTACTGTACATACTGCCCCTAGGTTCAATTCTCACAAAACACAATATCCCCTTCCATTGTTACGCTGACGATGTACAGATCTATCTGCCTCTCAATCAAAATGTCAACTCACTACAGCAGCTGATGGACTGATCAACAGAGATTAAATCCTGGCTGAGCAAAAACGTCCTCACCCTCAACGAGAGCAAGACCGAGGTCATCTTTTTTGGACCCCAACCTCCAGCCTCTCCGGTTGATATTCTGGGCTCCCTCAGTAAAAGCATCCTCCCCTCTGTCATGAACCTTGGAGTGACCTTTAATAGCGCCTTTACATTCGATAAGCAGGTTAGCACTGTAGTCAAGACCTGCTTTTTCAAAATATGTCTATTGGCTAAGACCAAGTCGTGTTTATCTTTTAAAGACCTGGAAAGGGTTATTAACGCCTTTGTGACCTCGAGACTGGACTATTGTAGCGCTCTGTATGTGGGTATGGACCAGGCCTCAATCAGACGCCTCCAGCTAGTTCAAAACGCAGCTGCACGTCTTCTGACTGGCCACAAAAAGCGTGAACATATCACCCCAGTTCTGGCCTCACTGCACCGGCTTCCAGTTCAGTTCAGAATAGATTTTAAAATCCTTTTATTTGTTTTTAAAGCCCTAAATGGGCTGGCTCCGGCCTATAGCCGAACTCCTCCATCACTACACCCCAGAGCCTTAAGGTCGGCTGATCAGCTGTTGTTGATAGTGCCTAAGACCAGGCTTCAAACCCGAGGGCATCGAGCTTTTGCAGCGGCTGGCCCCAGGCTCTGGAACACTCTGCCCCTCCACGTGAGGTCGGCCCAGACCCTGTTTTTTTTTTTTAAATCAACACTTAAAACTCACTTCTTCTCTCTGGCTTTTGTTTAATTATTTATTTATTTATTTATATTTATTTATTTATTCATTTAGTTCTTTATTTTAATATTTATAACATAACATAGGATTTCATAAAGTATTTTTAGTTTATACATTATTCAAATCTAGGAATAGTAGATAGGATTACTTAAAATAGTACCTTATATTCATAGTTTTTTCCCTTTAGACCCTTGCGGTTTATTCTTAAAAACCCTTACCCACCCCCCATTTCCCCTCTGCTGGTCTATGGCCTTGTAGAGGGTCACGGTCCCCTCTGCTGGTCTATGGCCTTGTAGAGGGTAACGGTCCCCTCTGCTGGTCTATGGCCTTGTAGAGGGTAACGGTCCCCTCTGCTGGTCTATGGCCTTGTAGAGGGTAACGGTCCCCTCTGCTGGTCTATGGCCTTGTAGAGGGTAACGGTCCCCTCTGCTGGTCTATGGCCTTGTAGAGGGTCACGGTCCCCTCTGCTGGTCTATGGCCTTGTAGAGGGTAACGGTCCCCTCTGCTGGTCTATGGCCTTGTAGAGGGTAACGGTCCCCTCTGCTGGTCTATGGCCTTGTAGAGGGTAACGGTCCCCTCTGCTGGTCTATGGCCTTGTAGAGGGTAACGGTCCCCTCTGCTGGTCTATGGCCTTGTAGAGGGTAACGGTCCCCTCTGCTGGTCTATGGCCTTGAAGAGGGTAACGGTCCCCTCTGCTGGTCTATGGCCTTGTAGAGGGTAACGGTCCCCTCTGCTGGTCTATGGCCTTGTAGAGGGTAACGGTCCCCTCT
Organism: Chaenocephalus aceratus; assembly: GCA_023974075.1. Taxonomy (NCBI): domain Eukaryota; kingdom Metazoa; phylum Chordata; class Actinopteri; order Perciformes; family Channichthyidae; genus Chaenocephalus; species Chaenocephalus aceratus. The sequence continues at coordinate 47,930 of JAMFTG010000774.1, forward strand.
GCTGGTCTATGGCCTTGTAGAGGGTAACGGTCCCCTCTGCTGGTCTATGGCCTTGTAGAGGGTAACGGTCCCCTCTGCTGGTCTATGGCCTTGTAGAGGGTAACGGGGTACAGAGTCGCTTAGATAAGCGGGGGAGTGCATCTGACGAAGAGATAGGTTGTTGTGCTCCCTATCTCTGGTTCTTATCTATATCTATAGAACTGAGGGGTTAGGAGCTAGGAAAAGTCTTGTCACTGCTCGGGTCTTGATAGATTGAGTGGGAAGTTCATGAGATCTTTCTAGAGAGTTATCAAGAATAACTTGTATCCAATGACCTTTCCCCTCTCTGTCTGTGTCTGTGTGTTCTCTTGTTCCCATTAACCCAGCCAAATCTTTCTTCTTGTTTTGTATCTATATCTACGCCGGGATCCGGAGTCGAGGCTGATCCTCTTGCTGTGGTCCTGTGTCCTGGATCCTCTATCCTGAGTTCTGGACTAAGTCGTGGACTTCGGGTCGTGGCTGAACCTGTCTCTGCGGTCCTGCCTTGGGTCTCGTCATGCTGCTTCCCTGATGGCTCCCACATCCTCGTGGATTCATCTTCTTATTACAGACACATGCATTTCCTAACATTCGGTCTATACGCTGTGAAATGTATTATCTCTTGGATTTACACACGGCATCTATTGCAGTCTGTCCATCCTGAGAGAGGGATCCCTCCTCTGTTGCTCTCCCTGAGGTGTCTCCCATGTTCCCTTTAAACTGTGGGTTTTCTCTGGAAGTGTTTCCTTGTACGATGTGAGGGTCCAAGGACAGAGGGTCTAAGGACAGAGGGTCTGAGGACAGAGGGTCTGAGGACAGAGGGTCTAAGGACAGAGGGTCTAGGACAGAGGGTCTGAGGACAGAGGGTCTAAGGACAGAGGGTCTGAGGACAGAGGGTCTGAGGACAGAGGGTCTGAGGATAGAGGGTGTCGTTTTTCTCATACTGATATTCTGAACAATCTGTTCTGTTGTATTTGCTGAAAGTGTCTCTACTGTAGGCTATTTTTATCTTATGTTCAGCACTTTGGCTCCACCAAACATCGTTTATAAATGTGCTTTATAAATAAAACTTGATTTGATTTGAAAGGGATCTGGTCCATCACTCATCCAAGATATGGTCAAACCACTCCAGCACTTCGCTCTGCATCAGCCAATCAGCTTGCTACTCTGTCACTGTGAAGTGGAACCAGGAACCCCCCCAACAAAGACACGTCTTTTTGCTATGTTCTTGTTCATTTTCAAAAATCATTATATGTGTTACTGGATGGACGTTTGCTAATAACTAAACCTGGCAAACATTTCTTACATAATAATATTCAGTAAGCATGGTCCTCGTTCAACAAAGACTTATAATACGTGTTTTTAAAAAGGAAACAGAGCTGAGTTGAACCTGTAAGTGGACTTTTATGAAGATGAATATGAGAGTATTGTACTGTGTCCCTGGACAAGAGACTTCACCCAAAATTGCTGAGTCGTCTAACAAATGGCATGTAATGTAAACAAAAAAAGAGTAAATCTGTGGAGTAGAGACAAGATGTTTATATGACCTGCTCCTTGTAACTGAGCCGTAGTATTTCTACTTTTTCTAAATGAGAAAGAGGTGATTGGCTCTCGGTAGAACCTTTAGCAGATGTTCCTGGTCAGAGAGCATCAGGAGGATAACATCCTGTGACTCCTCCCTGATGAACGTCCTGTCTGCATTGGACGACGGTGATTTCTGCACAGCATCTGAAGACTTCTCCCTCTGCTCCTGAACCCTGTGAAGGTCTCATCTCTGATGTGGAATAATTGGAAACCCAGATTCACAGAAACATGCGCCACCATGTTCAAAACAGATCTGCGGTCGTCTGGCTCGTATAATTACCCCTCAGAATGTCAGTGAGGTGGCTTCGTTCCAGGAAGTGTAGCTGCCTGTTCTCTTTGCTTTGTTGTTGCTGCATTTCAATGGCGAGCCGGTGGAATTTGTGCAGGAGGAAAGGCCACATCTGACAGTCTGAGGCTGGGAGCCGACGCTGCACCCTCCTGCCCTCTGGATGCCAAACACCCACCGAAAACCCCCCCACAACCAGCACTGAAGTGCCCCTCAGGGAGCGAAGCCCCGACCGCAGAGCCGGGGTTACCATCTACTAAAGCTGGCCCTGTGGTAAAACCCACATTCAAAAACAACCTAAAACAGAAGCCCTAAAAGCTGCAGTGTCTCCATTATCCAGCAGGGGGAGAAGCCACAACATGTGACACTTTTCAAAAGTCCAGGAGGAAATGTTCCTACTTCTCTCTCTCTCTATTACTCTACCTCAGATTGTAGAGAAGTCTATGAGGAAATGTTCCTACTTCTCTCTCTTTATTACCTCAGATTGTAGAGAAGTCTATGAGGAAATGTTCCTACTTCTCTCTCTCTTTATTACCTCAGATTGTAGAGAAGTCTATGAGGAAATGTTCCTACTTCTCTCTCTCTTTATTACCTCAGATTGTATAGAAGTCTATGAGGAAATGTTCCTACTTCTCTCTCTCTCTATTACCTCAGATTGTATAGAAGTCTATGAGGAAATGTTCCTACTCTCTCTCTCTCTATTACCTCTCAGATTGTAGAGAAGTCTATGAGGAAATGTTCCTACTTCTCTCTCTTTTACCTCAGATTGTATAGAAGTCTATGAGGAAAAGTTCCTACTTCTCTCTCTCTCTATTACCTCAGATTGTAGAGAAGTCTATGAGGAAATGTTCCTACTTCTCTCTCTCTCTATTACCTCAGATTATATAGAAGTCTATGAGGAAATGTTCCTACTTCTCTTTCTCTTTATTACCTCAGATTGTAGAGAAGTCTATGAGGAAATGTTGCTACTTCTCTCTCTCTTTATTACCTCAGATTGTATAGAAGTCTATGAGGAAATGTTCCTACTTCTCTCTCTCTTTATTACCTCAGATTGTATAGAAGTCTATGAGGAAATGTTCCTACTTCTCTCTCTCTCTATTACCTCAGATTGTAGAGAAGTCTATGAGGACATGTTCCTACTTCTCTCTCTCTCTCTATTACCTCAGATTGTAGAGAAGTCTATGAGGAAATGTTCCTACTTCTCTCTCTCTTTATTACCTCAGATTGTAGAGAAAATGATGTTCCTACTTCTCTCTCTCTTTATCACCTCAGATTGTAGAGAAGTCTATGAGGAAATGTTCCTACTTCTCTCTCTCTTTATTACCTCAGATTGTAGAGAAGTCTATGAGGAAATGTTCCTACTTCTCTCTCTCTTTATTACCTCAGATTGTAGAGACGTCTATGAGGAAATGTTCCTACTTCTCTCTCTCTTTATTACCTCAGATTGTATAGAAGTCTATGAGGAAATGTTCCTACTTCTCTCTCACTTTATTACCTCAGATTGTAGAGAAGTCTATGAGGAAATGTTCCTACTTCTCTCTCTCTTTATTACCTCAGATTGTAGAGAAGTCTATGAGGAAATGTTCCTACTTCTCTCTCTCTTTATTACCTCAGATTGTAGAGAAGTCTATGAGGAAATGTTCCTACTTCCTCTCTCTCTATTACCTCAGATTGTAGAGAAGTCTATGAGGAAATGTTCCTACTTCTCTCTCTCTCTATTACCTCAGATTGTAGAGAAGTCTATGAGGAAATGTTCCTACTTCTCTCTCTCTTTATTACTCAGATTGTAGAGAAGTCTATGAGGAAATGTTCCTACTTCTCTCTCTCTTTATTACCTCAGATTGTAGAGAAGTCTATGAGGAAATGTTCCTACTTCTCTCTCTCTTTATTACCTCAGATTGTAGAGAAGTCTATGAGGAAATGTTCCTACTTCTCTCTCTCTTATTACCTCAGATTGTAGAGAAGTCTATGAGGAAATGTTCCTACTTCTCTCTCTCTTATTACCTCAGATTGTAGAGAAGTCTATGAGGAAATGTTCCTACTTCTCTCTCTCTTTATTGCCTCAGATTGTAGAGAAGTCTATGAGGAAATGTTCCTACTTCTCTCTCTCTCTTTATTGCCTCAGATTGTAGAGAAGTCTATGAGGAAATGTTCCTACTTCTCCCTCTCTTTATTACCTCAGATTGTAGAGAAGTCTATGAGGAAATGTTCCTACTTCTCTCTCTCTTTATTACTTCAGATTGTAGAGAAGTCTATGAGGAAATGTTCCTACTTCTCTCTCTCTCTTTATTGCCTCAGATTGTAGAGAAGTCTATGAGGAAATCTTCCTACTTCTCCCTCTCTTTATTACCTCAGATTGTAGAGAAGTCTAGGAGGAAATGTTCCTACTTCTCTCTCTCTTTATTACCTCAGATTGTATAGAAGTCTATGAGGAAATGTTCCTACTTCTCGCTCTCTTTATTACCTCAGATTGTATAGAAGCCTATGAGGAAATGTTCCTACTTCTCTCTCTCTTTATTACCTCAGATTGTAGAGAAGTCTATGAGGAAATGTTCCTACTTCTCCTCTCTCTTTATTACCTCAGATTGTAGAGAAGTCTGTGAGGAAATGTTCCTACTTCTCTCTCTCTTTATTACCTCAGATTGTATAGAAGGTCTATGAGGAATTGTTCTACCTACTTACTTACATACAATCATATGTGTGGACACTACACACCTGTTCACTCCAAACACACTCAGGGTAACCCCACCCCCCCCCCCCGTTCATCCATGCATATATTTGAGATATTCCCGTGGTTCATACACATTTGAATTTATTTGGCTTATCTTGTGGCAGTTAATACACTTGTAGTACTATAGTACTTTAACACTGTGGTATCACTACTTTACGGCAGTACTTGTTCTTGAGTACTTTCTGTCGGGTTCTGTGTATAACTGCTTCCATATATTAATGTCTGGAAACACATATATCCAGGGTGATAATCCACAGCTGCATGAAGTGTGAAGACATGAGGCATCAGTCACGATAATTGGTGTGTTTTATTGTTATTTGTGTGTTGGATGATAAATGAGGGCGTTTCATTTTGATCGAGGCCAAACCGCACACTGAAGAAAACCATAAATCATGAAGCTGGCAAACAACATGCTGTTCTGTCATTTCAGGGCTTTTTTTATAGGCATTGTCCTACAGTGAAAGAGCTGTGACTTTACTAAACTGTTTAGTGATAAAAGAGAGAATTCTGGTATTCTTCCACCTTTTTTGGTCAAAAACACAGTTTGGTGGATGACTGATAGAAATAAATAGGTTTCAAAGAGAGATGCAGGGATGTGGTATTCCTGTGTTGGTCCCTGAAGGCATCATCTCCTGGTCCAATGGGATTCCTCCATGTGATTTTGGATTGTTGCCGAAAATAATCTCAGTGGCAAACAAACGTTTACGATGGTTTAAACTATAAAAGAACTACAGCACGGTCCACATGACTTCACGTCACCACCGCTAAGCTAAAGGTGGCTAATGTTGGGCTATAAAGGAACTACAGCACGGTCAATGACTTCACGTCACCACCGCTAAGCTAAAGGTGGCTAATGTTGGGCTATAAAGGAACTACAGCACGGTCACATGACTTCACGTCACCACCGCTAAGCTAAAGGTGGCTAATGTTGGGCTATAAAGGAACTACAGCACGGTCACATGACTTCACGTCACCACCGCTAAGCTAAAGGTGGCTAATGTTGGGCTATAAAGGAACCACAGCACGGTCACATGACTTCACGTCACCACCGCTAAGCTAAAGGTGGCTATGTTGGGCTATAAAGGAACCACAGCACGGTCACATGACTTCACGTCACCACCGCTAAGCTAAAGGTGGCTAATGTTGGGCTATAAAGGAACTACAGCACGGTCACATGACTTCACGTCACCACCGCTAAGCTAAAGGTGGCTAATGTTGTGCTATAAAGGAACTACAGCACGGTCACATGGACTTCACGTCACCACCGCTAAGCTAAAGGAAGCTAATGTTGGGCTATAAAGGAACTACAGCACGGTCACATGACTTCACGTCACCACCGCTAAGCTAAAGGTGGCTAATGTTGGGCTATAAAGGAACTACAGCACGGTCACATGACTTCACGTCACCACCGCTAAGCTAAAGGAGGCTAATGTTGGGCTATAAAGGAACTACAGCACGGTCCCATGACTTCACGTCACCACCGCTAAGCTAAAGGTGGCTAATGTTGGGCTATAAAGGAACTACAGCACGGTCACGTCACCACACAAAGAATTTTACAAAAACCTTGAAATATGGAGAAATACCAGCTTGTACCCATTTCTAAGAACTGTTCAATAATTTCTTAAAACTGTCAAATAACCTTTAAGAACTTCATAATCAACAGTTGCTAAGAACTGTTCGAATAATTTCTAATACCTGTCAATCATTTCTAAGAAACTGTACGATAATTTGTTAGGACTTTAATCATTTCTAAAGAATTTAAAATAATTTTCTAACGACTGAACAATAATTTCTAAGGACTTGACGATAGTTTATAAGAACTGTAACCATTTCTAAAGACTGTCCCATAATGTTTAAGAAACTGTTCAATCATTTCAACGAAACTGTACGATAGTTTCTAAATAATTAATACAATTAATACAAATACATTTCGAATAACTGTACCAACATTTTCTATATTTCTAATCACTCTTCAAGCGTTTCTTAGTGCCAGATGAACGTCCCGATGGCCAGTCCGCCACTGTTGCCAGATGAAGGTTCCTGAGGTCATGTGATGCATCTTCCTCCAGGTGTTGGCAGGGAGGACCGTGGGCCGGCTGCAGAGAGGTGCTCTGGACTGGAGTCAGAGTCCTGCACGGGTCTTGATTTTCAAGATGTTGGTTATTTTCTCCATCTAGGATGACACCAAAAGCCTCCCAGACGTTGGATTTCGCTCTTGAGGAAGAGTTATTGAAAATGCTGTATTCTCCGCTAGAGAGCTTCAGCTCAGCCATTTTGAACGTGGCGGCGCTCAGCAGCAGATTGATGCGCTGCAGAGGTCATGATTATGCGCAGTCCCGCGGGGGAGAGGTCTGAGGATTTAAACATTAAACTAAATTATCATTATTTTAATATATTTACTATGCAACACCCGCGACCCCACCCGACCATCTTTGTTTTACCCAGAACCGAACCCGTAAAAAAGCGTTTGAAAAAATACCACCCGCGAATCACCTTTTTTTGCGAGTCACCCGCGGGTACCCGACCCGATGCAGGACTCTGCTCTGAGTCACTCAGAGGAAACTGAATAACTGAGGCTAATAATCCATATAGAAATACAAGTATTGCACGCAGAGAACATGAAGAAGACTGACAACAAACAGAGGACACATTTATATATATATGTTATTGTACAAACAATGAATGCATTGTCTTTCCCTTTCTGAAATACATCTGAAAGCCACGCTGCATTTCATCAGTGACGAGTATCTGTCTCAACTTCACTTCTGGATTGTTTCACAAACATTTTGGACAAAAGGATCTAAATGGATAGAAACCATTCATATGTATTGTCTTCACGGTCGCAGCAGGATGAGGAGGACGAATGGGGGCTCATCAAGGATCCGACGGATGGTAAACATGTTGCAGCTTTAGTTTTGATCATCTATCAGATAACTGCACAGAAATGTACATTTTCGTTTAAGGTTTATTGTCCGTATGATTAGTTTGCCGCCCTTTATTTAATAGTACGATGAATTCCAGATAATGCCTGTTTTTCTTTTTCTGTTTGTAAAATTCATCTCATTTTCCAAATTGAGGCTGAATCAAAAGTTTTCCGTGAGGCAGAGATAACAAAAATATTTAATTTTTACAAACCACAAACTTACAACGCAATAAAGTGAAACCATTGAAGTGAGTCCAGTCTCAGTCTCTGGCTGGAAGACAAACTCTCTGCCTCATCTTCGATAACTGGACTCAAACTATCACACGTTTACATTTATAATCAATTTAATATGTAATATTCCATTCCTCACACACTTCTGTATATATAATATCCTGCTTTATATGTTGTTACTGTAACTTTGTATTCAACATGTATATTTTCTACTTTTTTTTAATGCCATTTTATTTCTATTTGAGATGTTTACATTTTGGATTGTTTATTTCTATTCTTTTAATTTCTCTAATGTACAGTAGGCCAATGGGCAACATGGTCCACTTTGAGGCCAGCAGAAGACCTGAGTACGGTCTCCAGGACTTTCTGCCAGGTGACTGTGTCTTCGCTGATGACTGCACGCTCGACATGCGCCAGAAGAGGAACATTATCCTCACAAGTTCAAACATTTATGGAAAATGATTCAAGTTAGGCGTTACTCTTCTTTGCTTGTTGACTTGTCTGGCTTTGCATGATTCACACCAAATGTAAAAACTGCAGCATTATCTTTACAAAATGAAGGAATAATGGGAACATACACCAAACTGATATGTAGACTTTAATCTTTGGGAATATATTGAGTAGTAAATGTGGATGAAACCAAAGAGCCCTTAGTCAAGCGGACCTAAAGACACTTTATATACACACGTTTTATTAAAGGGGCACAAAACACATAAAGAAGAAATAAGACCTTTGTCCTGAGATGTTTCGATCTCTTTTCATCCCAAGAAGCGTCTTCCCAACAATACAGATTTTCAAAAATGATCAGGACATTGTTGTTGAAGAGTATTTAAACACCAGAAGATCCCTCCCATCCACCTCCATTGTGTTTGGGTGGTGGTGCTCCAAACCCCGCTGAGTTTATCCCAAACTATGAGCATTATTAAGAACTAAGAGTCTTTCCATCAACACAGAGCTGTGACCAACCTCAGGACTTCTCGCTGCGTTTCTCTCCATGCTGCGACCATAAACGAGAGTTTGATTGCTAAACTTTGGCTGTCACGCCCCGAGCTTCACTGGCCAACTGGCATTGTCGTGTTTTTGTATTATCTTTTCTCAAAACCGCCAAACCATCCACTGATAATGAGTCCAATCTGCCATTCGGAGGCTTTTGGAGAGAGATATTTCTGTTCGCTAAACGTTGAGACAATAAAACAATAACGTGAACTACATTCGTCTCAATAACTCCAACACTAATTCAAAATGTGCTCGGGCGTTTTTGAAAGATAATATACATAAAAACAGTTTGTAAATATGTTCAGAATAATCGTTTAATTGGTGTGTAGCTTTCAGAAGAGGAACTACTACTACTGGTACATCCTATAATAATCTCGTCCCTTTTTGTCACCATATGTTCCCACCAAGGTGAGCAGGGGGGGGGATTGGTTGTATGTACAGTGGCGGAGAACCCCTCCAGGACCCGTGAAGGCATGAACAAAAGCAACCATGGTAACACTATAGAATAAGGCACATGGAATAGATAATCATCAATATTTACACGGATATGGCTACCCACACACGGATAGCTCAAACAAACATCACAGTATTAAAAACAGAACGATTCTTATCTACCTTCCTCCCCTCTCTTCCTCTTCCTCGGGTACAGTCTGGAAGCCAGGTCGATGATACAGTAGAATCACATCAGCGTCCTCTGATTTACCCAGGAGCCTCTGGGGTTTCAAAGCATCACGTGATTATCCGTGATTATCTTTACTTCGGCTCGGGGAGGTTAGCGGGTTCGGGTTTCCATGGAAAGGCACATTTATGTTAAGATAAGATAATAAAACATGGTGAGTTTTGCTACTTTTTCTGATTCAAAGGTCCAGGAGAAAGCGGGGGAAGGATGAGGAACGATGTAGATATTTTAGAGAAAGAGACACAGAGTGGGCGCAGAACAACTGAAATGTTCCAGAACACGAAGTCAGAAGGGTACTAAAACATTGGAGGAGCTTCTGTAACGGCTCTTAAGTTGCTTCCACATCGTCGCAAAGTTTCGCTCACAATACGAGAGTTTGACTGCCTCGTCGTTTGTGTTTAACCGATCACGCGGGCAGAGAGGAGGCGGGATCTCTGGAGGGAGTAAGATCTATTACGGCTAAGCTACGCTAACATTAGCACTACCGACACTCAAAAAATACGTCATATAAGCATAATAAATCAGCAACAACCGACACACGGAAAAAAAGTTTGCTTCGAGTCCCGTGTGAACGCACCAATCAGAAGTCTTTGAAGCGTCCTGGAAAGGAGTTCTAGAATGTTGCGAAGAAGAAGTTCCGTAACACGACGGAAAAGGTTCCCAAAGTTCTTTGGGCGAAAACGTCGTGAAACCCTTAATAACCTGGTGGGCGGTTCCAGAAGAGCGCGGGGCAGCTTCCACTGTGGCGCTTCATGAGGGAAACCTGATGGGAGGATGGCGTCACAAGCTTTTCTAGAACGTTCCAGGGAGGAAGGGTCTGCCCTGGGTCGGCGCTCTAGAAGCGGGGTGCTGTGGGCGAAGCTGGTCGGACATGATGATGTTCTTGTAGAAGTTGTCGGAGCGCGTGGAGCAGTAACCTTTCACCTTGTCGATCATCTGGCTGACGGGGAGGATGGAGGACGAGGAGGAAGAGGAGTTTGGGCTCCGCCTCTGAGGAGAAGAGGAGGAGGAGACACACTTGGGCTGGTCTGGTTGGAGAAACATTTATCTGGGGGGAGGAGAGAAGAAGTGGATTATTATCTGATCTCAATTGTCACAGATTTAATTAAGGTGGTATGCTCTTATACACATTTTATAAAATAATGTATAATATTTCAGAGAAAACACGACACGGTTCATGCACAGGTTCAACGTTCCCCGAGAGCAAAGCAGGGAGAGAGTGGGAGTGAGGGCGAACGTCCAACACAAATTATGATTCTGTGTTATATGTTGATGCAGTAACCTCTGGCTTCAAAGCAAACATCCAGTCCAGAGCGTTGGGGATGGCCTGGAGCCGGCCGTCTACAGAACGTGTTATTCATGAAAACATCTATAAAAAGGTCATGGAAAATGGATATCTTGAACATATATGTGACTACCTACTAGCTCTCGGTCCTCAGGTCTGCTGTAGGTACTTGGGTCAATAGTACGGAGGTGCAAACACAATACACAAAACTCTTCCATCGGGAGAAGAAACAGATAGCAGATATAAAAACCCAAAGGTTCCACATGAAGAAACATCTTCAGCAACAACACATGCCAGCGTCTAGAGAACATTCAGCAACTTGAGGAAGACATGGCAGCGTCTACTGAAAGCGCAGGAACCAACCGCTGAAGACGAGCTTCAAAACACAACGGAGACCAGGGGACACTAAAGAGTGACGCACACAGCGGGGAGGACCAGGGGACACTAAAGAGTGACGCACACTGCTGGGAGACCAGGGGACACTAAAGAGTGACGCACACAGCTGGAGACCAGGGGACACTAAAGAGAGACGCACACTGCTGGGAGACCAGGGGACACTAAAGAGTGACGCACACAGCTGGGAGACCAGGGGACACTAAAGAGTGACGCACACAGCTGGGAGACCAGGGGACACTAAAGCGCACACAGCTGGAGACCAGGGGACACTAAAGAGAGATGCACACAGCTGGGAGACCAGGGGACACTAAAGAGTGACGCACACAGCTGGGAGACCAGGGGACACTAAAGAGTGACGCACACAGCTGAGAGACCAGGGGACACTAAAGAGAGATGCACACAGCTGGGAGACCAGGGGACACTAAAGAGTGACGCACACAGCTGGGAGACCAGGGGACACTAAAGAGTGACGCACACAGCTGGAGACCAGGGGACACTAAAGAGTGACGCACACAGCTGGGAGACTAGGGGACACTAAAGAGTGACGCACACAGCTGGGAGACAGGGGACACTAAAGAGTGACCCGCACACAGCTGTGGAGACCAGGGAGGACACTAAAGAGTGACGCACACAAGCTGGGAGACCAGGGGACACTAAAGAGTGACGCACACAGCTGGGAGACCAGGGGGACACTAAAGAGTGACGCACACAGCTGGGAGACCAGGGGACACTAAAGAGTGACGCACACAGCTGGAGACCAGGGGACACTAAAGAGTGACGCCACAGCTGGGAGACCAGGGGGACACACAATGAAGTCACATGTCAATCCAGATCCAGAGCAGTTTCACTGAACACCTGAGCTGGATGAAGAACAGCTGCTTCCCACTCTCCCAATATCCTCTCTGTGGGAAGAACTGGCGATGGATGCAAAAGCCATGTTTGCTGACCGTCAGTGTCCCTTCTTGGTGTCAGTGCCAATTCTCTGACTACCTGTCTCTCAGTCTGATCGGTCGGATGTTCTTTCCCTTTTGGTTTCTCTCCTATCTGAAGTTGGCCTTGGCGTGGCGTTGCCCCCTCCCGAGTGAAGCCTCGCTGGATCCCGAGGACGCTCCACAACAGCAGCTTCATTCAGAAACACACATGTCACCTTCCCCCCCGAGCCCCAGCTCAAGCGTCAGAATGCGTGGCGGCACTGTGAGCTGGACCTGACGGCTCCGGGCTCACGGCACGGCTTCATCCGGAGGTATGTGCTGGTGGAGCTTCAGAGACAGGCTTTATGGAGCGCCACGCTGTTCTGACGGGGCTGCCAACGAAAAACATTCAGAAGCCGAACAGATCTCCCTCCAGACGAGTCAGAGCACTCAGAGCAGTTCGCTTGTTGAGGCGTCGTTGGGCGAGAGTTTCATAATAGCCTCAGGGTAGGGCAGCTCCTCTGCGCCGGGACCTGAAGGACGCTGCTCCGAAAGTCAAACAATAATGAAAACAAGCTGTCTTCACTTGAAGTACGTGCAAAGACCTGGCCAATATGAACAAGTGGAACGTAGCTCGGTGAGGTTTCTTCACAGAAGACGGGATATTTAGATAAATCAGAGCTTTAGTTCTCTGGCAGAAACATCGTTTTGACCTATATTTGACCAGAATCAGGAAATAAGCCGGAGATCAATGCTCCAACGTTTTCTGTTTCTGAAGAGTTCTTTCAGGAAGACGTTCGCTCCCTTCGGCTGCTTCCTCTCCCCTGACATTTCACCTCAACCTCCAGCAGCCAATCACAGAGCTGCACCGAGACACACTTTACAATGGTTCTCCTCTCTCCTGCAGCCAGCTGTGATTTCAGGTGTTCATGCTGCCGCCCGCGTCCTCCCCATCCGCCTCCTCCCCATCCGCCTCCTCCCCATCCGCGTCCTCCCCATCCGCTTCCTCCCCATCCGCCTCCTTCCATCATCCGCCTCCTCCCTGCCCGCCTCCTCTCCATCCGCCTCCTCCCCGCCCGCCTCCTCCCCGTCCGCCTCCTCCCGTCCGCCTCCTCCCCGTCCGCCTCCTCCCCCCCCCTCCTCTCCATCCGCCTCCTCCCCCCCGCCCGCTCCTCCTCCGCTCCTCCCATCCGCCTCCTCTCCATCCGCCTCCTCCCCATCCGCCTCCTCCCCATCCACCTCCTCCCCGTCCGCCTCCTCTCCATCCTCCGCCTCATCTCCATCCGCCTCCTTCCATCATCCACCTCCTCCCCACCCGCCTCCTCTCCATCATCCACCTCCTACCCATCCGCCTCCTCTCTGTTCTGTTAATTTAAGATAATAAGATGTACTTTGTTGATCCAAATCGGGAAATTGTGTTATGAAATTTAAAAAAATTATTTCTAAATTATTATTTTTAATTTTCGGCGCTCCCGATGGGTTGACGCGCCCTTAGCATTCGCCTATACTGCATATGCCGAGGGCCGGCCCGGCTCAGAGTTACCACAGTCATTTACCCGCCGGCTGAGTGTGGAGCTGGGGGGATGAACGGTTCTTGAGATAAGCGCTGGACAGTCAGACATACCGTAGATCCTAACCTTTAGAACGCAAGGCCCGTGGGGCAAATCCGGCCCATGACTTCATTTCATGTGGCCCCACAAGAGCTTGCAAAGAATATAATACGTTTATTATACGGTTACATGCCACTTTACAGAAGCACGTTGCCCATAAACTACATGTCCCACAATGCATCTCATTGTGTGACACTGTAGAGACTTGCAATTATTTGCCCAGACTTCTGCTTTCAGACGTAGTTAATTATGAAGTTTATTACGCTATCCGATGATAATCCAACGCAGAGGCAATAATGTAATATAATACATTATCTTATATATATGATATATTTATATATGTATAGTCTTAAAGTTTTGCACTCGCTTTAATACAAAATACAACATTTTTACATTTGTATGCTTTCCTTTCTCGCTTTGTATCTTGTTTTATTATTTGACTCCTATTGTGTCGCAGCACTTTGGGCACTGAGGGTGGTTTTAAATGATTGAAAGTTACAACCGGCCCTTTGAGTGCTGATGTGGCCCACGACGAAATTGAGTTTGACACCCCTGCTCTAGAAGATGCTGCTACAGCGCCACCTATTGTCCAAATTCCACCAAATGTGTCGTGGTTGCTCAGACACCTGATCTACACGTGTCCACCACATGTGGTCTCAATAGAGCGGTGCAGGGATGACGTATGTACCCGGAAGTAAGCTGCTGGGTCCCTCGACAAACAAGCAATTGGATTTCTCGATAGGGTTTAGGAAAAGAGCTGGAAAATGAGGTCAGTGGAAAACGAACCTGTTCGACAAATGCACGTTTCGTTCAGCCGGATAATCTCCACATGTCTACCCTACTTTTATAATGTTCTGATCATAGATCTAATGGCCAGAAGCTAAATGCTAACGTTATGCTATAAGCGAACAGCCGAGTCCAGCAGCACGACTTCAACGTCACGCCAACTTAAAGGTGGGGTAAGTTTGAGGAACCGGCTCGAGAAACACGTGTTGGTATATTCCATGGAATGCATTAACATCCGATAGCAATGAATATCTGAAGTGCTTTGAAGCCGTGGCGCTGTAGAAAGCTCGACCAATCATCTGAGCCGGCTGAAGTAACTGGATGGCCTGCCTGCCTGCCAGCCTTCATCTTAACTGAGCCCTCATTGGTCATGTGCGCGTTCCTGTGTGTTGGGGGGAGGGGCTCTGTGGAAGGAAGGGGCAGATTGTTTCCGGCTGTGTATTTTCAGATTCTAGCCACTCGAGCTGCTTTCTCCAAAATGACCCACCTTTAAGATCCAGATTCAAACTACAGATCCTAAATGGAACGAGTTGAGCGTTTGTCTGAACACTTTGCAGGAGGCAGTGGACTGGCTTTCAAGCAGAACAGAAACTAACTCAGAGGAGTGTTTACGTGTTCGGAGTAATGACGTACGACGGCCTCCACGACTTCTGTAGTCCCTGTTCAGCCACTCGGTAAACAACCATCGTTTCTCCGACACGTCCACTCTTCAGAAGTCACAGCGGGGTCGCTGCTGATGGTTTAATGTCGTAGAACAAAACGTGATCCGTCTCTTCGACGCGTCTCAACCTCAGACCTTAGTTCAGAGAGTTTCCTAAACCCTATGGAGAGATCCCATTGGCTCTGAGACCAGGGAACAGGAAGTGGTGACATGCTGACTCACTTCCTGGTTTTAGGACTCATTCCTGCAACCGCTCTATGGCTTCAGGCGTTCTGGAGATACGACGTGTTTACGGAGCGTCCACACTACAGCTTCAGAAGAAGCTTGGAGCTGGGCGTGTCTGGAGCTTGGGGATTTTATTCAAGCAACGCGACCAACAACCAATCACATGAATCTCCCGCCCCCGACATACAAAGCAAAAACGAGCAATATATATATATATATTTATATATATATATATATATATATATATTTATATATATAAACTCCCCAAACAGGCGAAACCCTACCAGTTTCCCCCCACTGTCTCTGCCACCTCCCTCCATGCCGGTTCCTCCGGTTTGTATCCCGGTAGGTGAAGAGGGTCTGGTCATACACAACCGGGTGATTGCTACGGCGATAGTTAGTTTTCTCCTCCATCTTTTTTTGAAATATAGAAATGAACGGCGGGATATCTCTCCCAGCTTAGACGCGGTTTGATTGGCTACGGCTTCAGCTGTCAGATTTTGAGAAACGGGATTTGATTGGCTGGCGCTGGCTACTCCGGCGTCTCCGGCGTCAGAAGTTGAACATTGTTCAACTTCTGGCGCCGGAGACGGACCGCTCTGCTACCCACAATTCAGTTCGGCGAAAAAGCGAGGCTACGTGACGTCACCCCATTGAAAGTGAATGGGCAGATTGGAGCTTTCGACGCTGTCGATGCTGTAGTGTGGACGGGCCGTTAGTGACACAACTGGCTTTGATAACGCTGGCTCAGCGCTGAGAAGCAGTCTGACGGACAGCTGGGAGAACTGTGACCAACTTCAAAAACATGCAGTTGATTTGTCTGAGCTTCGTCCACAGATGTTCTGGGGACATTTGGGGACAATTGCTCAACATGTAGGAGTAAACATGAGCTGATAAACAGTTTTGGATTCCCCAAAATCTGCAGGAAAGAAAACCATATGTGACCCGCTCTATCGAAATCAGTCGGAAGTCGCAACGGCTCATTTCAGAATAAATGTGGATTTACGTAAAAAACTATTTTTTTCAGGGTTCGGGTGTGTTTTATTGATTTTAAACAAAACAAGTCTTGGCTTTCAGAAATATGAAACTTTTATTTCCAAAATCACACGATAAGTACATTTGTGAAGCTTGTGAAGGGACGAAGACAGGCACCTCTCACTCGCACTCTGCTCTTCCAGCAGCGCCGCCCCCCTCCCTCCGGCTGACATTATGAACGTAAGAGTAAAGTGATCATAGATAACACGGCAGGATCCGTTACAGTTTGTTTTTCATCTGATTTAAATTAAACAGAGTCTTGCTTTCAGAATATTAAACTTGTTTCGGCCAATTCAGATGATAAATATAACTTTGAAGCTTGTAACGGCATAATTACAAGCGGAGAACGGAGTAATTTAACGCCACAGCCCAGGCACAACAACAGCCGGTGTTTCTCGTGAGGGTTTTCCCCCGGGAAACAACACAATACACACACAAACGCAAAAATACACAAACACACACACGCACAACGTATACACACACACTCGCGAGCTTCCCCTCCAAACGAAAATATCTTCCCTCCGTAGTATTTTGATCATTTGCTCCACTAATAATCAATCAGATCGATGGATTCCAGAGAAGAGGAACTTTAAAGGCCTTTTTCTCTCAAAATGAAGGACTCTGTGACAGTCATTATATAATGTGACATATTTCGCTTAATATTTGGAGTACAAAACAATCCTGATAATCATTAGAAAGCTAGGAATATCCTCTTTCCAACCGTGTATACAACTCAAAATGTGTCTTCGGTCAATGCGACTGATTTCGATGGAGCAGGTCACATATGTTTCTGAGGATTATGATTCAAAGTTAGAGTTTCTAAAAAACTGTAATGAACTGCCAAACTGCGTGTATTGGACACGGCGGCTCAACGAGAACCCTCTCAGATGGAAATACCTCTACATGTGCTCAAAGTATTTCCTGCTAAAGACGGGGCCTTTAGATCCTACATCTGCATTCATGTGTATCTGAACTCGATAACAGTGGATCGCACGATGAAGGGTCGTTTGAAAGAGGTCGATCGCACTGATACACCCGCGGAGAATAATCACCTCGTATTTTATAGCTCTTCTCAGAGATGCATCAGTCCCACGGTGCTGGTGTTGTTCCTGGCCTCAGCCTCCGCTCTGGGTCTGATTAACGTCTCCAACTCTTTCCACTGACTGACAAGATGACCGTTAATAACGAAAGTGATGATGCGTAGTCACAACAGCTCGCTTCTGCTGCACCGAACGGCAAACAGCACCAAGAAACGTTCAGTGCTATAGGGTTTACCAAAGCATTACACGGTGCGGTGCACGTTTGGAAGCAAAGGTCATGCAAAGGTCATGCTTGACTGTGATTGGCTGGGAGTTCACAAAAAACAAGTTTCCTGGAGTCCAGATGACGATAGGAGCAGACACATGGTTCCCTGACTCCTCTCACCGGGACACAGCAGTGGATCCAAACAGCAGAAACAACAAAGGCTGCCTGAAGATCCTCCAGCTGTTCTTTGATATTGAGTGATTATTGATAATGGGCACGCCGCTCTAATGGTCGTACTCACCAGCCCGAGTCGAGAGATGAACTCCCTGTTTCTGATTTAGCTTCTTTCTCGGTCTCTGAAGTCTTCCAGGGTTTGCACTCAATTGATCCTAAAAAGTCAGCCGGGCCTGACGGCCTCGACCCATTCTTTTTAAAAGCTGCAGCTCAGATTATAGCACAACCAGTAACTGATATGTGTAACCCTCTCCCGGTCCACTCACACACTGCCAGCTGCGTGGAAGCAAGCTCTGGTCTCGCCCTCTCGAAAGCTGGTGATCCCACGGAGCTGAATAACTATCGTCCTATCTCAAATCTTTCTGCGTTATCAAAGATTCTTGAGTCTCTAGTTTCTACTCAGCTACCAACACAACGTCCTTAGCCCTATGCAACCTGGATTCAGATCAAAGCACTACTGTGACTGCCGGTCTGAACGTCTTAGACGATATTAAGGCTGCTTTGGATAAACAATCAGTTTGTGTTGCATTGTGTATCGACCTGGCCAAAGCATGTGACTCTGGAGATCACCACGTTCTGTCTAGTGTTATGTTGGTGTCTCGTTTCGGTCATAACGCCATTTGCTGGTTTCAGAGTTATCTAAGCGACCGTACTCAATGCGTCAGGCTGGGTAGTACTGTCTCTGAGCCAGTCACCTCGGAGAAGGGAGTTCCACAGGGCTCTATTTTGGGGGCCCTTGCTCTTTTTTATTATATGTAAACAATATTTGTAATCAGATGCAATTTTCTACCTATCATATGTATGCTGATGACACTATTGTATACTCATGTGCTCCTTCTCTGGATATGGCCGTTTCCAATCTAAAATCTTATGTCATCACGCTGCAGCGTGCGCTTCTTGATTCCAAACTGCTTTTGAACAGTAAGGAAACCAAAGCAATGCTTTTTGCTCCCAAGTCAGCGTCCTCTTTGCCTCTCCATTGACACCCTTGATGGCGTCTCTGTTGAGTTTAACGATACCTACAAAATATCTGGGCTTTTTGGTTGGACAGTAATCTCAACTTCAAACACCATGTTGAAGTTCTAACAAAGAAATTGAAATTCACTCTTCGCTTCCTTTAACGACTTAAATGTTGTTTTTTCAACTTCATCCCGTAAAAGGTTGGTCTCCGGCTCATTCCTGTCCCAGCTGGACTGCGGTGATTCCATCTATAGTCCCACTGCTTGGGCCAAACTCCACCCACTCTCCCCGCTGCACTGCGCTATACATCAAATGCACCCTATAGGACTCATCATTGCACACTGTAGCCGAACTGGATGGTCCTCACTTAGTGTGCGCAGGATGCAGCATTGGTTTTATTCATGTATAAAGCCATTTCAGGAAAGCTTCCTCTGTACATATGAGCCAGATCTGCTCCAGCTTGTGACTCTCACAGCCTCAGACCCAGAGCCTGGATACGGGTCCAGGTGCCTGGATACGGGTCCAGGTTCCTGCCGTGCGGACTGAGGCTGGGAAAAGGAGTCTTTTTTATTAGTCTTGGAACGACCTTCAATCACACCTCAAACTGAGGGCACTTGTCTCAAACAGCCTGTTTTAGATTGAAGTTGTCTGAAGTCCTTACCTCCAGCTGCTCGTGCAGTAATAAGTAGTACCTTTCTAATTGTCCTGATGTGCTCAATGTAGGGACTTGCTTTTTCGTCTTTTTGTTTACCTAGTTATGTTCTCTGTATTTATATGTTTTGTGTTGTGTGTAAGAACGAGTAACGTTGCTGCCTTCTGGCAGGTCAGCTTTGAACATGAGATGTGATCTCAATGCTTTTATATCTGGCTAAATAAAAAAGAAAATTCATTCAAACTAGGGTTAGTATGTAGTGTCTCTACTTTAAAGAGTCCTCTCCTGCTGATGTTTCAGGTGTATATCAGTATGTAGTGGTCTCTACTTTAAAGAGTCCTCTCCTGCTGATGTTCAGGTGTATATCAGTGTGTAGTGTCTCTACTTTAAAGAGTCCTC
Source organism: Chaenocephalus aceratus (assembly GCA_023974075.1). Classification (NCBI taxonomy): domain Eukaryota; kingdom Metazoa; phylum Chordata; class Actinopteri; order Perciformes; family Channichthyidae; genus Chaenocephalus; species Chaenocephalus aceratus. The sequence continues at coordinate 67,777 of JAMFTG010000774.1, forward strand.
TCCTGCTGATGTTTCAGGTGTATATCAGGTATGTAGTGTTTCTACTTTAAAGAGTCCTCTCCTTCTGATGTTCAGGTGTATATCAGTATGGTAGTGTCTCTACTTTAAAGAGTCCTCTCCTGCTGAGTGTTCAGGTGTATATCAGTATGTAGTGTTCTCTACTTTAAAGAGTCCTCTCCTGCTGATGTTCAGGTGTATATCAGTATGTAGTGTCTCTACTTTAAAGAGTCCTCTCCTGCTGATGTTCAGGTGTATATCAGTATGTAGTGTCTCTACTTTAAAGAGTCCTCTCCTGCTGATGGTTCAGGTGTATATCAGTATGTAGTGTCTCTACTTTAAAGAGTCCTCTCCTGCTGATGTTCAGGTGTATATCAGTATGTAGTGTCCTCTACTTTAAAGAGTTCCTCTCCTGCTGATGTTCAGGTGTATATCAGTATGGTAGTGTCTCTACTTTAAAGAGTCCTCTCCTGCTGATGTTCAGGTGTATATCAGTTTGTAGTGTCTCTACTTTAAGGAGTCCTCTCCTGCTGATGTTCAGGTGTATATCAGTATGTAGTGTCTCTACTTTAAAGAGTCCTCTCCTGCTGATGTTTCAGGTGTATATCAGTATGTAGTGTCTCTACTTTATAAGAGTCCTCTCCTATGGGGGGGTAAAGCATTAACCAGGTGCTGATGGGGGAGGACTGGAGGAATGTGTTGAGAATCACCTCCATTTAATCTCTCACATGTGTTTATTAGTTCTTCCTGTTGGTTTTATCGCGTTGCATTACATGCTTCATACTTTGTTCATTAATGTTGTTGTTTTTAATCCTGGTAGATTAAGTCCTTCAGGCCGCGCCATAAAAAGATGGCAAAGGCTATACCTAATAACAATAATATACGAATAACAATTAATATAATAATAACTACGACGCCGTTGGGTCATAGCGCTATGTGCTCTGGCCCTAATAATAATAATAATAATTCAATATTAATAATGCTAATACAATGTGAATATTGTTATTAATAATAATAATAATAACGTAATAATAATATTTTTTATTTGTATTCCTCTCATTATTATTATTATTATTATTATTATTATTATTATTAATAGTAATTGTATCATTGTTTTTATTAGCTTTACTTTTGTAATTATATATATTTCTTAACTTAATTACACATAAAGTATATATCTTGTTTTTAGAACTTTGTTAATGAAACAGTATTATTGTTAATAATATTATTTCTATGAAAGCAGATAGGAATGAATTAGCAAACCAAACACTAAAACCCCCCACGAATAAATCAAATAAAACCGTAATAAATTAACAAGTAATAAAAAAATCCAAAAGCGCCTCGCGAGGAAGATGAAAGGAGAATGGCCCCCCTGCTGGGATCAGTTCAAACACACACATGAGGATCGCATGTGTGTGTTTTTAATCAGAACATGATTTGCGTTGCTCGGTACGTTAGAGCACAGATGTTGAATCACTGCGAGTTGACATCATGCCGTCCCAACGCAGCGGGCCAGAGGATGGCCTCACCTCTGACCGCAGAGAATATTAAAAACACACAGAATTATAAAAAGTGAATAAAAGTTAAAGGTGGCAGATGTTAGGTGGATGCAGTGCTTGTTTTGCACCCTGGGGCACTCGGGGTGGGTGGAGTTAGGAGCGATTTTAGTCGCATGTTTGCAAACGGACCTCCGCCCACCCCTGTGCATCAGGCTGGAAGTAACATGATGACATCACAGTGAACCGGCCAATCACAACCACAGTGGCTGCTTTCCCAAAATGTCTGCCAGCAAAGGCGTCCTCCTCCTAATTAAATTTAAAACAGGACTTTTAACTCAGATGCACTTTGACTACAACACATGTTGGGAAAGACAGGAAGCAGGAAGTCACTCCAAGCCAATCAGATGAGCTTTACCTCCGTCGGTCCTCCACGCCTGCTATTGGTTGGAAGAGCTTTCTACACCAAACACAGAGGTACACAGGAAGAGGTGAGGAGAAAACACACAACCTGACACCTGAGATACATCACAGGTGAGGAAATCAAAACAGTGTGTGTGTGTGTGTGTGTGTGTGTGTGTGGTGTGTGTGTGTGTGTGTGTGTGTGTGTGTGTTACCTGTGTTGCTGTGTCTCTTGCTGAAGGGGTTGAGTGTAGCTTTAGCTTTGGAGGTCCCAGTTAGCGGTGGCTGGAGCCGAAGGAGCTGGAGGGAAAGAGACTTCATGTTGTCCGAGGACACCTTCTTTGTGTTGTTGGTGGCCGTCTTACTCCAGTCTGCAACACACACACACACACACACACACGCACGCACGCACACACACACACACACACACACGCATGCACACACACACACACACACACATTTGATTACATTATATGTATATAGCGTAAATGCCAGTGGCGAACCGTGTCTATCACAAACTGGCCTTCTGTAGACACACACACCCCCCCCCCCCCCACCTCCACGGCATTATAATGTCCGTCTTTTCACTGAATTGTCGTCTTGAAAGGGAACTCACAACGATCCGCAACAACTTCATCTTCACTTGTTGCACTTTGCCATTTCAACGTTAAAACCAATAAAACGGCATGAATTGCTTTCGTCGCATCCTACCACCGCTAAGCTAAAGGAGGCTAATGTTGGGCTATAAAGGAACTTACAGCACGGTCACATGACTTCACGTCACCACCGCTAAGCTAAAGGAGGCTAATGTTGGGCTATAAAGGAACTACAGCACGGTCACATGACTTCACGTCACCACCGCTAAGCTAAAGGCGGCTAATGTGGGCTATAAAGAAACTACAGCACGGTCACATGACTTCACGTCACCACCGCTAAGCTAAAGGAGGCTAATTTTGGGCTATAAAGGAACTACAGCACGGTCACATGACTTCACGTCACCACCGCTAAGCTAAAGGCGGCTAATGTTGGGCTATAAAGGAACTACAAGCACGGTCACATGACTTCACGTCACCACCACTAAGCTAAAGGTGGCTAATGTTGGGCTATAAGGAACATACAGCACGGTCACATGACTTCACGTCACCACCGCTAAGCTAAAGGTGGCTAATGTTGGGCTATAAAGGAAGTACAGCACGGTCACATGACTTCACGTCACCACCGCTAAGCTAAAGGAGGCTAATGTTGGGCTATAAAGGAACTACAGCACGGTCACATGACTTCACGTCTCCACTGCTAAAGCTAAAGGCGGCTAATGTTGGGCTATAAAGGAACTACAAGCACGGTCACATGACTTCACGTCACCACCGCTAAGCTAAAGGAGGCTAATGTTGGGCTATAAAGGAACTACAGCACGTCACATGACTTCACGTCTCCACTGCTAAGCTAAAGGCGGCTAATGTTGGGCTATAAGGAACTACAGCACGGTCACATATTTCACGTCACCACCGCTAAGCTAAAGGAGGCTAATGTTGGGCTATAAAGGAACTACAGCACGGTCACATGAAATTCACGTCTCCACCGCTAAGCTAAAGGAGGCTAATGTTGGGCTATAAAGGAACTACAGCACGGTCACATGACTTCACGTCACCTCCGCTAAGCTAAAGGAGGCTAATGTTGGGCTATAGAGGAACTACAGCACGGTCACATGACTTCACGTCACCTCGCTAAGCTAAAGGTGGCTAATGTTGGGCTATAAAGGAACTACAGCACGGGTCACATGACTTCATGTCACCACCGCTAAGCTAAAGGTGGCTACTGTTGGGCTATAAAGGAACTACAGCACGGTCACATGACTTTCACGTCCACCTCCGCTAAGCTAAAGGCGGCTAATGTTGGGCTATAAAGGAACTACAGCACGGGTCACATGAACTTCACGTCTCCACCGCTAAGCTAAAGGCGGCTAATGTTGGGCTATAAAGGAACTACAGCACGGTCACATGACGTTCTCCCTGCAGCACTCTATTGAACAAAACACATATCTAATACATTGAACGTGTATCAACATGAACTCTGTGTTTTTCTTCTTTATGGTGCTGGATTCAGGAGGATTTTAAAAATGGCTGAGTTCCATTCTCAGGCGTTCACACACAGGGGGAATTTAACCTGGAATTGTTGGAATGAAACCAGGAGTACTCAGATCCCTTTACTGAAGTGAAACAAAGCACAGGATCAAAAATACTCTGGTACAAGAAAAGTATTCAAAGTAGAAGAACTCATTGCAGAAAATATCCTCAATTTAAAAAATGTGAAACAAAGCAGTTTTTAAAACATTAAACATTACTTAAAGATCGGCTAATTATCTCAGGAGTATTTGTGACAAAACTATCCTGATTTATAATCTACTTGTACGTAATTATCATCATTATAATACATGTATTATTATTATCATATGTTATTATCAGTATTTTTTTATTTATCAATACATTATAAATTATTAATTAAAATAATATTTCTATTTGTATAAATATATTATTATTATGATTATTTCTATAAATATCTTATTTTCATTTTCATAAATATAGTATTATTATTTTTATAAATATATTATTATTATTATTATTATTATTATTATTATTATTATTATTATTATTATTATTATCAATAAATATTATATTATTCAAACATATATTATTATTATTTTTCTTAAAGGAGAAGCAAAAAAATCTTGCAAAGCATAAATTAAAAACTGTAACCAATTAATGAGTAATTAAAACATATCTATGAAAGGAAGTAAAGTACAAGTACCCTAAATGTGGTACTTTTCACTACTGGGAACCACTAAGAGCACCTGGAGCACTTCCTGCCCTTCCGTCTGATCCCTCTTTATGAGCTGCAGAGCCCAGAGACTAAAGACTTATAATTTAATAATAAAGTGCAGACACACACACACACACACACACACACACACACACACATTGGAATACTTGATTTGGTTCCAGAAATTATATTACATATCGGGGCTAAGCAGCACAGAAACACTTAAGGGTACACATAGCACCTCTTTCTCCACATGGCTAAGCTTGCCAATAATAGCTGAGTCAGAGCAATATACACACACGCGCGCACACACACACACACACACACACACACACACACACACACACACACACACACACACACACACACAGTACCTGAGTTGTCGGACAGTCTGAACCTCCCGCAGCAGAGGAGAAACTCCTCCACTGTTTCTGGACGTTCTCTTTCAGCGCGCAGTGGAAGATGAATATGAACAGACCTGCGGGTGAATGGGGGTAAACAAATTAACACACAGATAACACCGTGAAACTTCCCCGGTTCATTACAGACATTAAGACAATCAGTTTGTATATCACAAGTTTTTCCGTAATGTTATATTTAAATATGCAAATTAGGCGATATTTTATTACATTTGCATATTTTCCAGCACAGAAATGTGACCAGTGGATAAAGCCAGGTTCATATTCCTGTTTCATTACCTTTGGTGACAAAGGAAGAAAAAGAGTGGATGAAGAAAAATTGGCAACAGTTGATGAAAAAAAGGGAACTTAATTGTAGACGGAAAAAAAAAAAGCAACATTTTTTCAAGTTGACCAAAAGAAAGTTGACCAAAAAAAACAAATGTTGAAACCAAAAAAAAAAAAGGAATACAATTTATTTTTGGGGGCGGATTATAAAGTTATACTGTTTCATAACTGTTAGAGTTGTCAGTATGTCTGAAATGACTAGGTTAGCTGCGTTAGCTAGCTAGCTCACAGCAGATCTGCAGTAACATCAGAAGGAGTCATGTGATCACATAGTTTGAATATAAGACCATCAAACAGTTTAGGTAAGCTTAACAATAATGCAGGACTAATAATTTTATTATCAAATAGATATATCATAATGTGATTTTGTGAAAAAAAGTGAAAAATCAGAAAAAAGTCAAATAAAACAAAGAAAAGGTAAAAATTCTGAAAAAGTCAAATAAAACAAAAAGTCACAAAAGAAGCCAAAGTTAAAAAAAGTCAAAGATCTGAGAAAAGTCCAAACTGAACTGGCTTCAGAGTACAGGGCACTAAAGGAGTCATGTGAGGACTTTGCTAAAACAACAAGCCCCTGAAGGTGAGGTTACCTTGCAGGGAGTTGAAGATGGAGAACAGGTAGGTGAAGGCCAGGTACACCGGACCCCAGGCGAACAGGGCGAAGCTCCACGTCATCCCCAGCAGAAAGGTGAGACTCACAACACTGCGCAGGTTCCTCAGCACCTGGCACCACCGAAGAAGAAGAAGAAACACAAATATGTTTGTTTTTTTATATGTTTCTTTGGTGATACGTTTTGAGTGTTGTTGTTATTGTTTACATCTGTGTGTACCTCCTCTCATAGGCCCTTTCTCATTTCTCTAACTCCCCTCCTCGACTCCCCTCCTCGACTCCTATCCTCGAGATTTAGTCCCGCCCACAGGAGATGCGAACGGAGGAGTCGAGGAGGGGAACCGAGGAGAGAGGAGGGGAACCGAGGAGAGAGGAGGGGAAGCAGCGGGCGGTGAGAGAAAGGAGAACTCCTCTCCTCTGAGCGGCCATTTTAAGAGACGTCCATTAATGATGACAGGAGGCAGCAGCCCTCTGTCTGATGGACAGATGTGTTCAAGACCACTTCTATATTTACTTTGATTCATTCACAGTGCGGTGTCATGAGACAATAATGGCTACAGATGAGGACACAGACACACACACACACACACCACACACACACACCACACACACACACACACACACACACACACACGCACACATATATATTTATATAATATTAGTGCTGTCAAAATTATCGCGTTAACGGCGATAATTAATTTTTTGAATTAATTGCGTTAAAATATTTAACGCATTTAACGCATGTGCAGAATGGCCCGCCCCATACGTGCCACCAGTGGCAGCGCCAGGGTATGGCTGGGGTAGGCTACACCCATACCAAGACATGGCTCAGCCCCACCATGAGACATGATGTTAAAGTAAGCAAAATAAAGTCTGCCCCAACTCGCGGAGTAAATTGCACAGACAGCAGTTAGTAAGATTGATTTCAGTAGCCACGGTTTTGAAAACTTTTGTCACGTAGTGATCGTCTTCTCAATAGAACATCTTTGATAACGGCGTGGTGTTGTTGCAGGAAGTCCCAACGCAGAATACTTTTGCTGTAGTACGGGGGTGCACATAACTAACTGGTACGCAGGCTATGTGCGTAGTCTGAAATGCGTACCGTCACTTGTGTCACAAAGCGCATTTGCGTACCGACGTACTTGTGAAGCTTTCCAGAAGGCGGTTCGATCCCCGGACGACAGAGTCGGTCTCCGTGTGCACAGACAGGCTGCTGTTAACGTCGGTCTGTACAACGGAACTGTGCCAACACTACGCCAACCGGCTGCGGAGGGAGACTCCCCCCTTCACTGGAGAACTGCGCTGAAACAGCTGATCACAACGTTCACACTCTGTGGTCACGAAGTACTCCACTAGCCCCCCCCCTTCGTCGACTTCCTGAAGTACTCCACTAGCCCCCCCCCCGTCGACTTTCCTGAAGTACTCCACTAGCCACCCCCCCCCCCCCCCCCTCCGTCGACTTTCCTGAAGTACTCCACTAGCCCCCCCCCGTCGACTTTCCTGAAGTACTCCACTAGCCCCCCCCCCCCCTGTCGACTTTCCTGAAGTACTCCCCGTTGATAGAAATCAACACGTAATGAAAGACCCCACGGTTTGATGACTGATAGGTGTGGGGTTGTCTTTCATTTTAACACGCAGAAAAACGTTATAATAAACATAAATACTGTGTTAAATGGATATATCTGCCTTCGTTCGTTTATCTTTCCATTCCAACAATATACATAAAGAAATGGCATATTTTGGACATAGTTCGAATGGTGATTAATCTGATTAATTAATTTTTAAGCTGTGATTAATCTGATTAAAAATTGTAATCGTTTGACAGCCCTTAATTATACCATTTCAGAATCAAACAGAGCACACTCATAATAACGTAACACTATCAGAGACTGGAAATGCATCCACGAAGGAGCCGAGGAGGACCGTGGAGGACCCATCAGTGTCTCCTCGGTTCGAGCTCCTCCAGAGAGCCTCCTCTCTCTCTCTCCTCTCTCCTCTCTCCTCGGTTAGAGCTCCTCCAGAGAGCCTCCTCTCTCCTCTCTCCTCTCTCCTCGGTTAGAGCTCCTCCAGAGAGCCTCCTCCTCCTCCTCCTCTCTCCTCTCTCCTCTCTCCTCTCTCCTCTCTCCTCGGTTAGAGCTCCTCCAGAGAGCCTCCTCGACGCTCGGCCCTCGAAGTGCATTTAGAGAAATGAGATGTCCTTCAACATGGCGCGCTGAAATTCATTTCCGGGTCACTACCGGAGGACCGAGGAGTCAAGGAGTCGAGGAATCGAGGAGTCGAGGAATCGAGGAGTCGAGGAGTCGAGGAGGGGGATTTGATGAAATGAGAAAGGGCCTCAGTGTGCGGTTGCTCCTCTTGTTGTTGTTGTTATTGTGTGTTTGTTTACATCCTCTCTCAGTGTGCGGTTGCTCCTCTTGTTGTTGTTGTTATTGTGTGTTTGTTTACATCCTCTCTCAGTGTGCGGTTGCTCCTCTTGTTGTTGTTTTTATTGTGTGTTTGTTTACCTCCTCTCTCAGTGTGCGGTTGCTCCTCTTGTTGTTGTTATTGTGTGTTTGTTTACCTCCTCTCTCAGTGTGCGGTTGCTCCTCTTGTTGTTGTGTTGTTGTTGTTGTTATTGTGTGTTTGTTTACCTCCTCTCTCAGTGTGCGGTTGCTCCTCTTGTTGTTGTTGTTATTGTGTGTTTGTTTACCTCCTCTCTCAGTGTGCGGTTGCTCCTCTTGTTGTTGTTGTTATTGTGTGTTTGTTTACCTCCTCCTCATTGTGCGGTTGCTCCTCTTGCCGTTGCGTCCGCAGATCTGCATCATCACCACGATGAACATCGCCACGTTCAGAAGAAACACCAGACAGAAGTACCCCACGCACGTGGTGTAGAACACCACCGAGTTCTTGATGAAGCAGCTGCAAGATGGAGAGTGGGAATGAGTCAGCATTATGAGTCCTGAACCCTGAGTCAGCATTATGAGTCCTGAACCCTGAGTCAGCATTATGAGTCCTGAACCAGACCTGAGTCAGCATTATGAGTCCAGACCTGAGTCAGCATTATGAGTCCTGAACCCTGAGTCAGCATTATGAGTCCTGAACCAGACCTGAGTCAGCATTATGAGTCCTGAACCCTGAGTCAGCATTATGAGTCCTGAACCAGACCTGAGTCAGCATTATGAGTCCTGAACCAGACCTGAGTCAGCATTATGAGTCCTGAACCCTGAGTCAGCATTATGAGTCCTGAACCCTGACCTGAGTCAGCATTATGAGTCCTGAACCCTGACCTGAGTCAGCATTATGAGTCCTGAACCCTGAGTCAGCATTATGAGTCCTGAACCAGACCTGAGTCAGCATTATGAGTCCTGAACCAGACATGAGTCAGCATTATGAGTCCTGAACCCTGAGTCAGCATTATAAGTCCTGAACCCTGAGTCAGCATTATAAGTCCTGAACAAGACATGAGTCAGCATTATGAGTCCTGAACCAGACATGAGTCAGCATTATGAGTCCTGAACCCTGACATGAGTCAGCATTGAGTCCTGAACCAGACCTGAGTCAGCATTATGAGTCCTGAACCCTGAGTCAGCATTATGAGTCCTGAACCCTGACCTGAGTCAGCATTATGAGTCCTGAACCCTGACCTGAGTCAGCATTATGAGTCCTGAACCCTGAGTCAGCATTATGAGTCCTGAACCCTGACCTGAGTCAGCATTATGAGTCCTGAACCAGACCTGAGTCAGCATTATGAGTCCTGAATCAGACCTGAGTCAGCATTATGAGTCCTGACATGAGTCAGCATTATGAGTCCTGAATCAGACCTGAGTCAGCATTATGAGTCCTGAACTGAGTCAGCATTATGAGTCCTGAACCCTGACCTGAGTCAGCATTATGAGTCCTGACCTGAGTCAGCATTATGAGTCCTGCACCCTGACTTGAGTCAGCATTATGAGTCCTGACATGAGTCAGCATTATGAGTCCTGAATCAGACCTGAGTCAGCACTATGAGTCCTGAACCAGACCTGAGTCAGCATTATGAGTCCTGAACCCTGACCTGAGTCAGCATTATGAGTCCTGAACCAGACCTGAGTCAGCATTATGAGTCCTGAACCAGACCTGAGTCAGCATTATGAGTCCTGAACCAGACCTGAGTCAGCATTATGAGTCCTGAACCAGACCTGAATCAGCATTATGAGTCCTGAACCCTGACATGAGTCAGCATTATGAGTCCTGAACCAGACCTGAGTCAGCATTATGAGTCCTGAACCAGACATGAGTCAGCATTATGAGTCCTGAACCAGACATGAGTCAGCATTATGAGTCCTGACCTGAGTCAGCATTATGAGTCCTGAACCCTGACCTGAGTCAGCATTATGAGTCCTGAACTAGACATGAGTCAGCATTATGAGTCCTGAACCCTGAGTCAGCATTATGAGTCCTGAACCCTGAGTCAGCATTATGAGCCCTGACCTGAGTCAGCATTATGAGTCCTGACCTGAGTCAGCATTATGAGTCCTGAACCCTGACCTGAGTCAGCATTATGAGTCCTGAACCCTGAGTCAGCATTATGAGTCCTGAACCCTGAGTCAGCATTATGAGTCCTGAACCCTAACATGAGTCAGCATTATGAGTCCTGAACCAGACCCGAGTCAGCATTATGAGTCCTGAACCAGACCTGAGTCAGCATTATGAGTCCTGAACCAGACCTGAGTCAGCATTATGAGTCCTGAACCCTGAGTCAGCATTATGAGTCCTGAACCAGACATGAGTCAGCATTAGAGTCCTGACATGAGTCAGCATTATGAGTCCTGACCCCTGACCTGAGTCAGCATTCCTAAAACCCCTAAATTGCCTCCCCCTGACACACCCTGTGTCTTTCTGTTTATATTTAAATATAATAATAATTGTTTTGAATTTATTCAAGACTTACAATTTGGAGGACTCCCCTGAGTCTCCCCGGCCGTACTCCCGCACACCGTAAGAGTCTTTATCCACCGCGACTACGATCCCCACCAGCAGAGCCGGCAGACCTGCCACACACACACACACACACACACACACACACACACACACACACACACACACACACACCACACACACACACACACCACACACACACACACACCACACACACACACACGCTCTTTACTTCAGAAAGTGGTACTATGTGGACATCCTGCTGAACGAAATGTTTGTTTGTATTTTTACAATATTCCAAAATCACACGGAGGAGTCCTATTGGAGCAGAGAGATGCTGCCTTCAGGGACCACCACAGGAATACGGCCTCCCTGTATTGTCGTGTATGCTCACCCCAGCCCACGATGCAGAACTTGAGGATGTATCTGCGGATGTAGGTGTTGAACACTTTGACCAGAGCAATGTACATGTGGATGGACTCCAGCCCCATCCACGTGAAGGTGGTGAGCAGGAAGTAGTGCAGGAAGACGGCCACGCACAGGCACAGCCAATCAGGCTGCAGGGACGCCAGCCAGCCGTCCAATAGGAAGACCAGGTTCAGGAAGAGCAGCGAGGTGCTCAGGTTCATCAGGATCTTAGAGGGATAGTCCCGCCGCAACTTCCTGCAGGAGAGAGGACACTTTAGAGGAGACACTATCGGGACAATTACAATCAGACCACCTGACAACCAGGAGGGTAGGAAACAAGTGGAGAAGAGGAGAGGAAAGGAAACAAGAGGAGAGGAAACAAGACAAGAGAGGAGAGGAAAGGAAACTATAGGAGAGGAAGCAAGTAGAGAAGAGACAGGAGGCAAGGAAAGGAAATGAGAGGAGAGGAAACAAGAGAAGAGGAGAGGAAACGAGAGGAGAGGAAACAAGAGGAGAGGAAACAAGAGAGGAGGAGAGGGAACACATAGAGAAGAGAAAGGAGGCAAGGAAAGGAATGGAAACTATAGGAGAGGAAACAAGAGAAGTGGAGAGGAAACAAGAGAAGAAGAGAGGAAACGAGAGGAGATGAAACGAGGAGATGAAACGAGGAGATGAAACAGGAGGAAACGAGAGGAAAGGAAACGAGAGGAGAGGAAACAATAGAGGATGGGAAAGGAGTCCAGGAGTTCTTTGAGGAAGTCGTGTATTCACTCGTGACCTCAGAGCAGGAAGCAGATGTACGTTCAGAGACAGGAGGGGAGAAGCTGCGATCTGATTGGACCTCAGAGCAGGAAGCAGATGTACGTTCAGAGACAGGAGGGGAGAAGCTGCGATCTGATTGGACCTCAGAGCAGGAAGCAGATGTACGTTCAGAGACAGGAGGGGAGAAGCTGCGATCTGATTGGACCTCAGAGCAGGAAGCAGACTCATCTGATTGGACATCAGAGCAGGAAGCAGACTCACTCGAAGGCGACGTAGGTGAGCAGCGTGGCGGCGGAGAAGATGGCGGAGATCCCGCAGCCGATGTAGGTGATGAAGGTCAGGATGCGATTATTCTGAGGGTCAGTGAACGCAGCGGCGCCGGAGATATCCTGCAGAGAGAGAGCACCGTCAGGAGAGACGACTCGCCCGGAGATCAACCAATCAAATACATTCATACATGGCTCAGTGACAGTCGAAACGAGAGGAGAGGAACGAGAGGAGAGGAAGGAGAGAGGAGAGGAAACACGAGAGGGAGGAGGAAATGAGACGAAAGGAAACGAGAGGAGAAAATTGAGAGGAGAGGAAACGGGAGGTGAGGTAACGAGAGGAGAGAGGAAACGAGAGGAGAGGAAACGAGAGGAAAGGAAACGAGAGGAAAGGAAACAAGAGGAGAAAATTGAGAGGAGAGGAGGAAACGGGAGGTGAGGTAACGAGAGGAGAGGAAACGAGAGGAGAGGAAACGGGAGGTGAGGTAACGAGAGAGAGGAAACGAGAGGAGAGGAAACGGGAGGTGAGGTAACAAGAGGAGAGGAAACGAGAGGAAACAAAACGAGAGGGAGGAAACGGAGGAAAGGAAAGGTAACAAGAGGAGAGGAAACGAGAGGAAAGGAAACGAGAGGAGAAAAATCGAGAGGAAACTAGACGCGAAAATTGAGAGGAGAGGAAACGGGAGGTGAGGGGGTAACGAGAGGTGAGGGTAACGAGAGGAGAGGAAACGAGAGGAGAGGTAACGAGAAACGAGGAGGAGAGGAAACAAGAGGAGAGGAAACGAGAGGAGAGGTAAGGAGAGGAACGAGAGGAGAGGTACGGGAGGAGAGGTAACGAGAGGAGAGGAAACGAGAGGAGAGGTAACGAGAGGAGGAAACGAGAGGTGAGGTAACGAGAGGAGAGGAAACGAGAGGAGAGGAAACGAGAGGAGAGGAAATGAGAGGAAAGGAAACGAGAGGAGAAAATTGAGAGGAGAGGAGGAACGGGAGGTGAGGTAACGAGAGGAGAGGAAACGAGAGGAGAGGAGGAACGAGAGGAAAGGAACGAGAGGAAAGGAAACAAGGAGAAAATTGAGAGGAGAGGAAACGGGAGGTGAGGTTAACGAGAGGAGAGGAAACGAGGAGAGGAAACGGGAGGTGAGGTAACGAGGAGAGGAAACGAGAGGAGAGGGGGAGGAAACGAGAGTGAGGTGGGTAACGAGAGTAGAGGAAACGAGAGGAGAGGAAACGGAGGTGAGGTGGTAACAAGAGGAGAGGAAACGAGAGGAAACAAAACGAGAGGAGAGGAGGAACGAGAGGAAAGGTAACAAGAGGAGAGGAAACGAGAGGAAAGGAAAGGAACGCGAGGAGAAAATCGAGAGGAAACTAGACGCGAAAATTGAGAGGAGAGGAAACGGGAGGTGAGGTAACGAGAGGTGAGGTGGTAACGAGAGGAGAGAGGAAACGACGGAGGAGAGGTAACGAGAGGAAACGAGAGGAGAGGAAAACAAGAGGAGAGGAAACGAGAGGAGAGGTAAGGAGAGGAAACGAGAGGAGAGGTACGGGAGGAGAGGGTAACGAGAGGAGAGGAAACGAGAGAGAGGTAACGAGAGGAAACGAGAGGTGGTGTAACGAGAGGAGAGGAAACGAGAGGAGAGGAGGAAACGGGAGGTGAGGTAACGAGAGGAGAGGAAACAGGAAGTGAGGAAACGAGAGGAGAGGAACGAGAGGAGAGGTAACGGGAGGAGAGGTAACGAGAGGAGAGGAAACAAGAGGAGAGGTAACTAGAGAGGAGAGGAAACGAGAGAGAGGAGAGAGGAAACGAGAGGAGAGGTAAGGGAGGAGAGGTAACGAGAGGAGAGGAAACAAGAGGAGAGGTAACTAGAGGAGAGAGGAAACGAGAGGAGAGGTGACTAGGGGAGAGGAAACGGGAGGAGAGGTAAACGAGGAGAGGAGAGGAAACAAGAGGAGAGGTAACTAGAGGAGAGGAAACGAGAGGAGAGGAAACGAGAGGTGAGGTAACGAGAGTAGAGGAGGAAACGAGAGTAGAGGAAACGAGAGGAGAGGAAACGGGAGGTGAGGTAACAAGAGGAGAGGAAACGAGAGAGGAAACAAAACGAGAGGAGAGGAAACGAGAGGAAAGGTAACAAGAGGAGAGGAAACGAGAGGAAAGGAAACGAGAGGAGAAAATCGAGAGGAAACTAGACGCGAAAATTGAGAGGAGAGGAGGAAACGGGAGGTGAGGTAACGAGAGGTGAGGGTAACGGAGAGGAAACGAGAGAGAGGAACGAGAGGAAACGAGAGGAGAGGAAACAAGAGGAGAGGAAACGAGAGGAGAGGTAAGGAGA
>JAMFTG010000774.1:87500-112434 GCA_023974075.1 Chaenocephalus aceratus
TACCTGTGTGTATATTACCTGTGTGTATATTACCTGTGTGGGGTGGAGTTACCTGAGTGTATATTACCTGTGTGTATATTACCTGTGGGTGGGTGGAGTTACCGTGTGTATATTACCTGTGTGTGGGTGGAGTTACCTGTGTGTATATTACCTGTGTGTATTACCTGTGGGTGGGTGGAGTTACCTGAGTGTATATTACCTGAGTGTATATTACCTGTGCGTGGGTGGAGTTACCTGTGTGTATATTACCTGTGTGTATATTACCTGTGTGTGGGTGGAGTTACCTGTGTGTATATTACCTGTGTGTGGGTGGAGTTACTGTGTGTATATTACCTGTGTGTGGGTGGAGTTACCTGAGTGTATATTACCTGTGTGTATTACCTGTGTGTGGGTGGAGTTACTGTGTGTATATTACCTGTGGGTGGGTGGAGTTACCTGAGTGTATATTACCTGAGTGTATATTACCTGTGTGTATATTACCTGTGGGTGGGTGGAGTTACCTGTGTGTATATTACCTGTGTTGGGTGGAGTTACTGTGTATATTACCTGTGGGTGGGTGGGTTACCTGTGTGTATATTACATGTGTGTGGGTGGAGTTACCTGTGTGTATATTACCTGTGTGTGGGTGGAGTTACCTGTGTGTATATTACCTGTGTGTGGGTGGAGTTACCTGTGTGTATATTACCTGTGTGTGGGTGGAGTTACCTGTGTGTATATTACCTGTGTATATTACCTGTGTGTATTACCTGTGTGGGTGGAGTTACCTGTGTGTATATACCTGTGTGTATATTACCTGTGTGTGGGTGGAGTTACCTGTGTGTATATTACCTGTGTGTATATTACCTGTGGGTGGGTGAAGTTACCTGTGTGTATATTACCTGTGTGTGGTGGAGTTGTGGAGTTACCTGTGTGTATATTACCTGTGTGTGGGTGGAGTTACCTGTGTATATTACCTGAGTGTATATTACCTGTGGGTATATTACCTGTGGGTGGGTGAAGTTACCTGTGGGTATATTACCTGTGGGTGGGAGGAGTAACCTGTGTGTATATTACCTGAGTGTATATTACCTGTGTGTGGGTGGAGTTACCTGTGTGTGGGTGGAGTTACCTGTGTGTATATTACCTGTGTGTGGGTGGAGTTACCTGTGTGTATATTACCTGTGGGTGGGTGGAGTTACCTGTGTGTATATTACCTGTGGGTGGGTGGAGTTACCTGTGTGTATATTACCTGTTGTGTGGGAGGATTTACCTGTGTGTATATTACCTGTGGGTGGGTGGAGTAACCTTTGTGTATATTACCTGTGTGTGGGTGGAGTTACTGTGTGTATTTACCTGTGTGTGGGTGGAGTTACCTGTGTGTATATTACCTGTGGGTGGGGTGGAGTTACCTGTGTGTATATTACCTGTGGGTGGGTGGAGTTACCTGTGTGTATATTACCTGTGGGTGGGTGGAGTTACCTGTGTGTATATTACCTGTGGGTGGGTGGAGTAACCTTTGTGTATATCACCTGTGGGGGGTGGAGTTGGGGCCATGAAGGCGCTGAAGGAGGGTGCCGTTGAAGGCGGAGGTGTTGAGGGTGGAGATGCCCACAGCCAGGTGTCTGGAGGTGATGCTGATGGAGGAACCCTGGAACTCCATCTTCTGAACCAGCTCATCCACCGTCTTCAGAGCCCTGAGGGGGAAGTACATCAAACATTAATATATATACAGTATCACGTGTACAACTGAATATTCACTGTACTGCACTGTGGAGATAAACCACAGTCACATGGAGATGTAGCATAGCATAACGCTAGCATATACGTAGCATAACGCTAGCATATACGTAGCATAACGCTAGCATAACGCTAGCATATACGTAGCATAACGCTAGCATATAGCTAGCATATAGCTGAAGATTTTAAGTCAATTATACTGCGTGCGGCTACAAACAGTAAATAGTAAAGCCCAGTTATTACAGTACACTAGTGTACAGTACATTCAAATAAAGTACAGCACAGTATAATGTGTTGTGTTGTATTGTATTGTGTTGTATTGAGTTGTATTGTGTTGTATTGTGTTGTATTGTGTTGTGTTGTATTGCATTGTATTGTGTTGTATTGAGTTGTGTTGTGTTGTATTGTGTTGTATTGAGTTGTATTGTGTTGTATTGTGTTGTGTTGTGTTGAGTTGTATTGAGTTGTATTGAGTTGTGTTTGTGTTGTATTGTGTTGTATTATGTTGAGTTGTGTTGTATGTGTTATGTTGTATGTGTTGTATTGGTTGTATTGTGTTGTGTTGTATTGTGTTGCATTGTGTTGTATTGTTTTGTATTGTTTTGTGTGTATTGGGTTGTATTGTGTTGTATTGTGTTGTATTGTGTTGTATGTGTTGTGTTGTATTGTGTTGTATTGTTTTGTGTTGTAATGTGTTGTATTGTGTTGTATTGTGTTGTGTTGTATTGTGTTGTGTTGTATTGTGTTGTTGTGTTGTGTGTGTTGTATTGTGTTGTATTGTCTTGTATTGTGTTGTATTGTGTTGTGTTGTATTGTATTGTGTTGTATTGTGTTGTATTGTGTTGTGTTGTGTTGTATTGTGTTGTATTGTGTTGTGTTTGTATTGTGTTGTGTTGTATTGTGTTGTATTGTGTTGTATTGAGTTGTATTGTGTTGTGTTGTATTGTGTTGCATTGTGTTGTATTGTTTTGTATTGTTTTGTGTTGTATTGGGTTGTATTGTGTTGTATTGTGTTGTATGTGTTGTATTGTGTTGTGTTGTATTGTGTTGTATTGTTTTGTGTTGTAATGTGTTGTATTGTGTGTATTGTGTTGTGTTGTATTGTGTTGTGTTGTATGTGTTGTGTTGTGTTGTGTTGTGTTGTATTGTGTTGTATTGTCTTGTATTGTGTTGTATTGTGTTGTGTTGTATTGTATTGTGTTGTATTGTGTTGTATTGTGTTGTGTTGTATTGTGTGTTGTATTGTGTTGTGTTGTTATTGTGTTGTGTTGTATTGTGTTGTATTGTGTGTGTTGTATTGTATTGTGTTGTGTTGTGTTGTATTGTGTTGTGTTGTGTTGTGTTGTATTGTGTTGTATTGTGTTGTATTGTATTGTGTTGTGTTCTATTGTGTTGTGTTTGTATTGTGTTGTGTTGTGTTGCATTGTATTGTATTGTTTTGTGTTGTATTGTGTTGTATTGTGTTGTGTTGTATTGTGTTGCATTGTGTTGTGTTGTATTGTTTTGTGTTGTGTTGTATTGTGTTGTATTGTGTTTGTGTTGTATTGTGTTGTGTGTATTGTTTGTATTGTGTTGCGTTGTGTTGTGTTGTTTTGTGTTGTGTTGTGTTGTATTGTGTTGTATTGTGTTGTGTTGTATTGTGTTGTATTGTGTTGTGTTGTTTTGTGTTGTGTTGTGTTGTATTGTGTTGTATTGTGTTGCATTGTGTTGTGTTGTTTTGTGTTGTGTTGTGTTGTTGTGTTGTGTTGTGTGTGCATTGTGTTGTGTGTATTGTTTTGTGTTGTGTTGTTTGTGTTGTATTGTGTTTGTTGTGTTGCTTGTATTGTATTGTTTTGTGTTGTATTGTGTTGTATTGTGTTGTGTTGTATTGTTGTATTGTGTTGTGTTGTGTGTATTGTTGTATTGTGTGTTGTGTGTGTTGCTTGTGTTGTGTTGTTTTGTGTTGTGTGTGTTGTATTGTGTTGTATTGTGTTGTGTTGTTTGTATTGTTTTGTTGTGTTGTGTTGTATTGTGTTGTGTTGTGTTGTGTTGTTTGTTGTGTTGTATGTTTTGTATTTGTATTGTGCATGTGTTGTGTGTGTGTATGTATTGTGTTGTGTTGTTGTGTGTGTTGTATTGTGTGTGTTGTATTGTTTTGTATTGTGTTGCATTGTGTTGTGTTGTTTTGTCGTTGTGTTGTATTGTATTGTGTTGTGTTTGTATTGAGTTACTGCAGTATTTGATGTACTTGTCTGGCGGTGCGGCCCCTGGTGTTCTCGGAGCTCGTCATCACGTTGGAGATGAGGTGACGACGGGTCTCGGCCAGCGAGATGTTGATCCTCGCCACGGCAAACCAGCTGCTTGACCTTGGACACCACCTTGGACACCTGCAGGGGCATCCTCCATCAGAAACAAACGCCGGCATTGATATTTATGATATGGGAAACATCTGTCGTACACACCTCCTCCTCCGACAGCTCGTTGTCGGTGATGACGGCGAGCTGCACGGCCACTTCGGCTGCGTTCTCTGCAACACACACACGTGTAGTTATTAACACACATTTCTGAACGATATGTTCATAAAGAATCAAACACTTCATTTACCCACGGATACATCCAAATGGAATCCCTTTAACTATATTTGTCTTCCTTGTCCTTTTCAACTTCACTGCTATATAATGGCAAACAAGCCGCTATAAAACATGTGCTTTTATTGTGAAAAACTGGATTGAAATGCGTCTGAGCGATCCATATAAACACATGTAACAAAATGATATTAAGATAAGAGGAAAGACTACGACTTAATGAATGAAAAACTGTATTTTCAATTTTTCCAGAATAAGGCCCATATATAGGCTTTTATTGTGAAAATGTGATCGATCTACAAATGTGTGTCCAAGCAGTCTGAAAAAAGCCCAGAAGAAATAAAATAAGAGAGAAGGTTAGCACCAACGTGTGAACGACTGTATTTTAAAAGAAAAAGTGTCTCGAGATAAAAGACCCTATAAACATATGCTTTTATTTTGAAAAACCTACCGAATAAAAGGACTAAGAAAAAGCGAAGATCACGACTGCAGGTATAAAAACTGTGATTTCAACGACAACAACATGTGCAGGAGAGAAAGTAAGAGTTGAGTTATCAGTTACCCGCGGACACTTCGATGGTGTCGATGTCCGTGCAGTTACTGATGTCTGCAACCGACCAATAGGAAGAGAGGTCCTGAGGACTGATCAGACTGAGAGACACAGGACACACAACGTTTAGAAAGAAAACTACGATATTTCCAAAATCTGCCGTGAACAAATATCTCGTGAGTCCGTACACGTTCATGTGATGCTCATTATGTATCTCTCATATCATCAGACAGCTTAACGTTAACGAAAGCATGCGTAAAAAACATTAAAAAAATTACACAATTTACATCCCGTCCCAGCTCTGAGGATTCAGCAGCCAGGTATATGTTGCAGTTATTAACGGCATGTATATATATTGCACACAGTTGGTATTTAACAACAAGGGATGTTATTGTGTTGTTGTTGTGTTTTCTTGCACTTCTCCAAACATTCTCTTGTGATATTTTATCTGTTTTAATTGTTGTCCTATATATTCATGTTGCTCCGTTGGAGGAGGACTTCAGCTTCTCATTGCCATATCTACACTGCTGAGCACATGATGATGGAGACTTAAAACTTGTGTGTGTGTGTGTGTGTGTGTGTGTGTGTGTGTGTGTGTCACCAGGTCCTGGAGGTGCTCTGCTCCTTGTTGGGGAAGCAGGGCAGCGTCTGGGTGACGGTGGGCCGGCTCTCGGGCCAGCGGTAATGCAGAGGGTTCTCCTCGGGACAGTTCTCTGACGGACACGAAAACAAACACGGACTGACTTTGAGGAAAACAAGAATGATGTCGAAGTTTAGGCTGAACGTCTACAGGAGAACATGAAACTGAACCACGCGGGAGGATCTGATAAAGATATTCGGTCCCTCGAGGGAATGACAGGATGATAAAGATTGGAGAAAATACATCAACAAATCTCATGCTTTTATTTTGAAACATTTGATTATCTTCAAAAATGTGTCCAAGTTGTTCAAAGAAACCGGGCAAAGATGACGACTGAACAGCTGCATTATGAAAGGATGCGTTTAAATAAATAAAAAACAATAAATAAACCTATAAAAATATAGTATGCTTTTATTTTGAAAATGTTGAATTATCTGCAGAAATGTGTCCAAGTTGTTCAAAAAAAGAATAATCGTCAGAAACGTATCCAGGCGATCTGAAAATCACTGGGAAGAATAATAAGGAATGTTTTGACTGAATGGATGAACAACTGTTTATATCCAAAAGATGTGTTTTGAGAAAAAGACGCCCCTCTAAAACACATGCTTTTATTTTGAAAATTTGAATGACCTTCAAAAATGTGTTTCTGAAAAAACAAGATGAATGATTGACGTATTTGTAATATGTCCTTACCTATGAGTGTCACCTGGGTGGAGGCGGGGTCTAGCTGAAGCCCGGCCCCCATCGCGCCCACGCTGCCCGACAGCCTATTGGACAGCTCCGCCCCCCCCACGCTCTGATTGGATATGTAGTAATAAAGCAGCAGCGCCTGGCACGAGTAACTGCAGCCGGAGACAAACAACAGGATCATAACCGATGACATCAACATCTGTCTAGCCCTAACCCTGACTAACAGCAAGGACTCTTTGAAGAATAATAGGGAAGACTACTTCAGAATGGCATCCCATAATAACCTGAGAGGCTCCACCAGCCTCCTCTGGACCCAAGCATGCTCTGACATGCTGCTACCATCTGATGGAGATTCATAAAGTCAGTCTGAAGCATCCTCTGTGCTCCAGTCAGCCTGAAGCATCCTCAGTGCTCCAGTCTGAAGCATCCTCTGTGCTCCAGCCTGAAGCATCCTCTGTGCTCCAGTCAGCCTGAAGCATCCTCTGTGCTCCAGTCTGAAGCATCCTCTGTGCTCCAGTCAGCCTGAAGCATCCTCTGTGCTCCAGTCCTGAAGCATCCTCTGTGCTCCAGTCAGCCTGAAGCATCCTCTGTGCTCCAGTCAGCCTGAAGCATCCTCTGTGCTCCAGCCTGAAGCATCCTCTGTGCTCCAGTCAGTCTGAAGCATCCTCTGTGCTCCAGCCTGAAGCATCCTCTGTGCTCCAGGCTGAAGCATCCTCTGTGCTCCAGTCAGCCTGAAGCATCCTCTGTGCTCCAGTCAGCCTGAAGCATCCTCTGTGCTCCAGCCTGAAGCATCCTCTGTGCTCCAGTCTGAAGCATTGATGTGTTGATGTTTGTCTGTTGATGTTCCATGTTGTTGTTTGTTTCTCGTGTGTGTTGATGTTTGTGTGTTGATGTTACACATGGAGCTGCTGTGATGCAAGGAGCATTTCAGAGTGTTGTCCTATCGTATCGTTTCATCAGGTGAGAGGGAGCCTTACCTGGTCGGGGTTCCCTCCTTCTGCACACCTGGCTGCACACTACACACACACACACACACACACACACACACACACACACACACACACACACACACACACACACACACACACACACACACACACACACACACACACACACACACACACACACTCAACAGGTGAGAAAACAGCATGGAGGGGACATTTCAAACATTTGATTTGTATTAAAAACAGGTGTAAATGTTTCTGTATCTCACAATCTGATCACATCTCAGAATCACGCCTCAAATCACGTCTCAAATCACGTCTCAAATCACGCCTCAAATCACGCCTCAAATCACGTCTCAAATCACGCCTCAAATCACGCCTCAAATCACGTCTCAAATTACGCCTCAAATCACGCCTCAAATCACGTCTCAAATCACGCCTCAAATCACGTCTCAAATCACGTCTCAAATCACGTCTCAAATCATGCCTCAAATCACGTCTCAAATCACGGCTGAAGTCGAATAGTCCATTTAGTTCAGGACCTTCCTCACGGAGTGGAATGACCCGGAAGTCCCTCAGTGGCAGCCATGATAAGAGCTGGTTCTCGAGATGAAAGGAAAGGAGGTTTCAAGCTTCCTTTATAGCCTCCTTTAGCTTAGGAACCACTGGACCTCCCTCACCGAGAGGAGAGGAGAACATGCTGCCCCACAATGCATTGCAGCCGCAGCATTTGCCGTCACTCAACAGTCGGCCGTTCACGGAAACAACCGATTATGACGGAGAAATGATATCATGAAAGTTACGGTGCTTATTAAGCATTTTAAAGCGTAGGTGGTAAGTTACAAAGTGCTTTGTTCTGAACGTTCATCAGTATTATAATAAAGAGAGAAATATGAACGTTAGTTTTTACTGAAATGATCAAATAAAGTCTCTCAGTCTTCACTGAGCTGTGTGGGGTTTGTTCAGCTTCTAGAGATGTCTGAATGGTGATACTACACAGAGACAGATGTTCAGGACTAACGTTTATAATAAATACATCTGTATTGATTTAAGATCTTTAGTTCATCAATCATACGTATTGGGATCATTGTATTAATGTGGACCGGAGGGAGAGGGGGACGAGCAGAAGTTTCACTTTCCTTTTTTATTTCAGTTCCAGCTTTGGTCCTGAAGAATATGTTTCTCTGTTGTCCCCGTTCATAAAGCAAAGCAGCAGCATCAGAGCACGGTGCAGAGTCTCTAGATGAGTTCACAGGAGTCCCTCGTTCTTATTGAACATCCATGTTTGTAGTCCGCTGTATAGAGAACTGTGGTTTCCATGGTTACCCCACAGCAGCAGACGCACATTCAGGACGTCCGCTGGCGCATCAGAAACACGTGGGATAGTGAAAGTGCAGTCGGATTCTCTAAAGTACCGCAGTCTCTTCTCCTAAGTCCTTTTGAGTTCTCCTATCCACTATCCCTTAACCCCGTGACCTTTCACTCAGAGGTCAAGGAATAGGAGATAGGGTTAGAACTTAGGAGCTGATCTTTGGACTATCCGACTGCAGCCCACATCTCAAATCAAATTTCTGAAATCACGTCTGAAGTCACGTCTCAGAGGTGTGATTGAGGTGTGTGTGAGGTGTGATTGAGGTGTGTGTGTGTGTGTGTGTGTGTGTGTGTGTGTGTGTGTGAGGTGTGATTGAGGTGTGTGGTGTGAGGTGTGAGTGAGGTGTGTGTGTGGTGGAGAGGACCCTCACCTGACGGAGTCCACGTAGACGGCCTGAGTCCAGTTCTGAAACGTCTGATTTAACTGCAACACCAAAACACACCAGTCACATTTTACTCTTTAACTCAAGAACAAGATCTGTGTACTTCTACTTTTACTCAAGTACCAGATCTGAGTACTTCTACTTTTACTCAAGTACAAGATCTGAGTACTTCTACTTTTACTCAAGTACCAGATCTGAGTACTTCTACTTTTACTCAAGTACCAGATCTGAGTACTTCTACTTTTACTCAAGTACCAGATCTGAGTACTTCTACTTTTACTCAAGTACAAGATCTGAGTACTTCTACTTTTACTCAAGAACAAGATCTGAGTACTTCTACTTTTACTCAAGTACCAGATCTGAGTACTTCTACTTTTACTGAAGTACAATATCTGAGTACTTCTACTTGTACTCAAGTACAAGATGTGAGTAAGATCTGTGTGTGCTCACCCATCGCCCCACAGCGCGCTCCAGCTGGTCCTGGGTCAGCCCGGCGCCGCCCTCCACCTGGAAGGAAGCCTTGAAGAACAGCCCCTCTGCGAGAAGGAGCACACACACATGATGAGTACTTCTTCTTCTCTGCTGTGAAGAAGGTGAGCGACGCGCAGCAGGAGAGGCTCAGCCGGAGGTTCAGCCGGAGGTTCAGCCGGGACGAAGGTGACGATGAGGAAGGAGGATATTACACTTTTAACACCTCAGACTTCGCTTCTCCAGGATCTAATAAACCCTTATTTTTAATATTAAACTCTAGAAATAAGGGGTTATATATTAAAATGATAAAGTTCTCTCTGCAGAAATGTCGAATTGTTCGGCTTGAGGAAAACTACATTCCCATGTTTGAAAATGGAGTGAAATTATATAATATTAGCCTTTTATTAGAAGATGGAATAATACTTCAGTTGTATGTATTTATGAGGAACGTATGTATGAGCTGTGTGTCGGAACATATATTTCATTTAAAGGGTTTTTTCTTTTCTTCATTTAACTTTCACTGTTCCCAATTGAAAGTTAAATTATATAATAATTAATATTTCTTGATAAAAGCAACATTGATTAATGTTTTAAATAACTCGTATTTCTCCTTATATCACTTTAATGTATTTATCTTCTGTTAACATGTCAATAATTAATGTCTTTTTGAGATATGTTGTGTCCTCTGACCTCCCGGCTCTCAGCTCTCCTGCTGTGCTTCATGTCGGCCACTAGGTGGCACTGCAGTGTTTCTAATGTTAGTCAGCACCACCCTAATGCACTCCTACTCCAGCAGCTGCTGTCGGACACCCTGCGCCTGCACGCCTCTACTGACAGGTGTCTGACTCAAAGGTATCTGAATGAAGTCTGCTTCCTGTCAGCGAGGACGAGCGGCAGGACGTCTCACAGGAACTGGACTGAGAAACTAATAAGTGCAGAAAACACTGAAGTCAAAAGAAAAGAGGAGAGGAATACAAAGAAGAGACCGAGTGGACAGAGGGAGAGGAGAGACAAAGGACAGACGTGGTTTATTGAACTACAAGTCCCAGGTGACTACAGTCTGATTGGACGACTAAACTATAATACATGTCCTCCAGTTCTCCCAAATCACAACGACCAATCACCACCCTGTACCCGATGAGCCCCAAGCACCCCCCGGATCTACATCCACACCCCCGTCTTTCTACTGATTCCACACCGATATCAAGACACCGCCTAAACTACTCATCTACTCGTCTTTCAGTCTTAAAATCTGTTGTTTTATGAAATGGAAAAACAGAATTTATGCCAAAAGCTTCGATACGATCAGCCGCTCCATCGGCGTCAGTACTTTTGTTTCTGAATCGAGCGTTACTCACGCACTATATGGCCAAAGGTCGCAGACACCAGCACAAATAAAGGCTCTGCTCTAAAATAAGTTTCACATCCACGTCGTTCACATGGGTAAAAATAGATCCGTGCCGTCAGTCTGAAAACACAATGTTCCTACCTCTCTGTCTGCAGTCGAGGTTTTCTAATAATATTCTGCTGTTGAAACCCTTTCCAGCCGAGGAGCACTTGTTGGAGCACTTGTTGGACCATGCGATGGCAGCCTATCATTCCTTCAACAGCCTCCATATAGAGGTCAGCGTTTAGACGTTTATGGAAACCCAAAGACCTGGAGATATCCAAGTCGTGGGTAATGTTTAAAAGTAGCTCCTTTTGAGCGGCAATGTTGGCCTTTTGTTTTTGGGCATCTGCAGTTGGCTTGAGTCCAACAGACGGAGCTGACCATAAACGGGCAGAGAGCGGCTGTGTCTCAAAGTGTGGGAAAAAGCCAACGGAGACATGTCCTGCGTCCGGGTGGCTGAATAATATCAGCATTCACTCAAATGTCCGAAAGGGAAAAGGCTGCATTGCGTGTAAAGCGGTGACGTGCGGTGAGGGTCGTGCGGTGAGGGTCGTGCGGTGAGGCGCGGACTCGTTCAGAGTCAGATTTACAAATATTATATTTTGACCTTAATTGAAATGTTTGGTATTTTCAAAAGCTTTTTTAGTCTGATGCTTCGATTAATTTCAAACAGACCGTTCAGCAAAAGGATACCCAACGTCTAAATATTAGATTGTTCTTTCTTAGTAAGATCCCATTTTCATTCAGGGTTTCCCACACAGACTATACTTGGGCGGGCCGGTATATTAACGGCCGCCCAGGTATATTAACGGCCGCCCAGGTATATTAACGGCCGCCCAGGTATATTTCACGACCCATTTAGTTTGTTTGTTTTTTTTTTACATTTTTTTTTTTTACATTTTTTTTTTAATTCGTCCGTGACCACGACGCCATTTGCGATCGATTAACTTGTGGACAATGATCCCTCGCTCCCTTGCACTGATCTCGCCTCCTTCTGGCCTGTTAAGTGGCCTGCCTCACACAGGGTGACTGGCTGTCCACATGATGTGGCCTGCCGACATGGCCACTGTCATACAGATCATAAATCAAAGCCCTTGATTGGTCTCTGTGTCATTCAAGCTCGGGATAAGCTCAGCTCAGGTGAGGTGAAGGACTCTCTGAGTGTTTAGATAGTTAACTTAGTCTAAGTTCTCAGTGGGTCTCAAACGGTGTGGTCACCATTTATGTAAACACATATTTCCATTTGAGAGGGTAGTGATTGGTCTAAATGGATAGCGAGGTGGGCTGAAGATCGGAAGGCTGTGACTTCAAATCCCGCCAGGAACACCACCACTAGTGTGGCCTTGAGCAAGGCACTGAGCCCTTAGTTACTCCAGGGAGGATGTCCCTGTAATCGGTCATTAAAACTAGTCTTTGCTGCTGCCTCAAAGAGGAGCAGGGGGAGAGGAGAGAAGGGGGAGAGGAGGGAGACAGGAGAGGCTGATTCAGGAGCACAGACACACTCACAACTATAAATGAACCAAAAATAAATTAATAAACAAGTTTCAGTGTTTTTTCATATTGGAAATGGTATGTTATTGTTGTTGATGGATGGTCTGTTGTTGTTGTTGATGGATGGTATGTTATTGGTTATGGCCATGATTTTATGATTATTGAAATGTATACAGTTCTGTTTAATATAGGTGTTTCCATAGATCTAGTCTCTTTATTTTCCCCTCAAAATGCACCAGATTGATGCATTTAACTCCAAAATAAAAAATAAAATCTTACCGGGGGGGCATGCCCCTGGACCCCC
Organism: Chaenocephalus aceratus; assembly: GCA_023974075.1. Lineage (NCBI taxonomy): Eukaryota > Metazoa > Chordata > Actinopteri > Perciformes > Channichthyidae > Chaenocephalus > Chaenocephalus aceratus. The sequence continues at coordinate 100,015 of JAMFTG010000774.1, forward strand.
TAGAGGATTTGAGGTCGACCCCGACTAAAAATCACATGGATAGGTTCCTAAATACATTTATAAATACATTTATCTTTTTAAATAGTAACCCATTTCCATATGTTCATGTGTGGGTAGTAGATTTAAACTATAGGGCTATCACTATGGGCCCTGCCTGAACCTGTTCGCTCTGCCATCGCGTGAAGGGTCTGCCAACAACCGACCAACAGAAAGGTTAATGTTGTTGCACGTCACCTCACCCCCCCCCCGCTACCACCACCCCCCCAAGTATATTTCAGATATGTGGGAAACAGACCTGTGGGAAACACTGGCAGTTAATGGACCAGCACCAGAGGCGTTCCCATACACACAGGCGTTGGAGCTGTTCTTCATGAAATCCCAGAAGGATGAAGTGAACTTTTTTTTTTTTTTTTTTTGGGCACCCCCCCCCCTGTTTATAAAAACACCAGTCCACGAACCTTTGGCCATATAGTCTACGTTGCAACAAATAGATTTTAAGACTCAACACCAGTTACTATGCTGATTGATTACAGCGCATGCTGCTGTCACTACTGGCTCTCTACGTCTACAGGTCCTGTTGTTACGGCACGACGTACTGTTCCCCGACGACGGTCCACACGGACACGTCACATGAAAGCCGTGTTTACATGGGCATGGCCCCGCGGGCTCGGCTGCTGATCCACCGCCAAGGCCAGCGGACGGACTGACTGCTTCGAGGGTAGTGGAGCTCTTGGTGGTTATAGAACGGTGAGCGGTGACGACCGCGGGCAGCGGGGGGGAGGGAGCGACTCCTTCGCCCTGTACGAAACCTCCCGAGTGCTGATTGGACACACTTGGGTTCAGACCGGGCTTTGAAACAGGTACATTTGACTTTGTCGACGTGCTTGCATCCCCTGCGGTTTGTTTGCTGCCTGTCATGCTCCCCGGAGATTCTTCCACGTCTGCGCTTCCCTTTAGGGGCGTGGCCTGATCAGCCGTGGTGCTGAGGGCCGTTTTAATCGGCGAGTCTTTGGTCGTTAAAGCAGTTGTTGCATTCGACATGGCGTTGTTTTTAAGGCCTGCTGTGTGGGAGGCCCTCCCAGGAGGTGTGGGCCCCTCAAGCCCAGACATGAGGCCGTGACCTGGGCCGTGGACAGAGGAGACATTGGGGGATCTGGAGGCTGGGAGGTGGGAGGGGGGGTTGAGTCCAGAGGCGAGGAGAGGGTCCAGAACAACAGGAGCATTGACGGGCGGTTCGGAGACTGTGGCGGTGGGGCTCGGAGAGGTAGTTTGAGTGTTAGGGGAAGCATCCAGAGTTACATCATCATCATCATCATCATCATCATCATCATCATCATCATCATCATCATCATCATCATCTGCAATGTGTATCTTTGGAACAACGTCCGCAGGGTCAAAGGAAGCAGACAGATGCCACAGCTTCCCAGGCAAACTCCGGTTGTGTGAGGCCTCAGGCGACGAGGCCTCAGGCGACGAGGCCTCAGGCGACGAGGCCTCAGGCGGCGAGGCCTCAGGCGGCGAGGCCTCAGGCGACGAGGCCTCAGGCGACGAGGCCTCAGGCGACGAGGCCTCAGGCGACGAGGCCTCAGGCGACGAGGCCTCAGGCGACGAGGCCTCAGGCGACGAGGCCTGATCAGCGACAGACTGAGAGCGGTTTGCAAGTGGTGGCACAAAGTCCTCGTTGTCGTTCTCCTCTGCAGGAATAAAAGAGAGGCTTGATTTTGATTTGTCTTGAGTGAGTGTGAGAGCTCGGCGTGTGATTGGCTGTGAGAGGGTCAGTAACGCTCCGTCCGGGGGGGGTCGGGGTGGAGTGGGCTGGTGGAATCCAGCGGTCGGCCAATTCGGCGACAAAGCAACCAGTTCTGCTTCTTCTGTGCTGGCAGACAGAGATTGTAATGGGAGGAGAGGAGAGAGGGAAGGGGGGGTGGTGGGGGAGAGGGGAGGGGGGGTGGTGGGGGAGAGGGGAAGGGAGGGTTTGCCAAAAGGAATAGAAAGTTGAAGAGAGAGAAAAGAAGGTGTGAGAGTTTCTGCGAGGCCGAGAGAGAGGGATGAGAGCCGCCCTCCAACCGCCGCATTTTGAGCACGTTTCTCACTTGCACTCAGAAACGTGCTGTGGCGAGCGTCAGGGTGTGTGTGCACGTCAGGGTGTGTGTGCACGTCAGGGTGTGTGTGCACGTCAGGGTGTGTGTGCACGTCAGGGTCTGGGTGTTCAGTGTTCGGATGTGTCGAGGTTGAGCGGTGCATGTAATCCAGCCCTGAAGCGAGCTCGGGGGCCGCGGTGATAGTCAGCGCGCCCGTGCCCCCGTGCTGCGCCTGCGCCGTGACGGAGGGAAATACCACGGGGGGTGTGGGGCGATTAAATGCGTCATTGTGCTCACTGTGAGAGGTGTTAGGGTGCTGCAGCCTCCACGGACCTCTAGAGGGCCGGCTGGAAGGGTCCTTGCTCTGTGAGCCTGATGAAGATGTCTGAGCCGCGAGGAAAGGCCTCTCTCCTGCAGACAGCGTCAGTGTGGCAGCAGCAGCCTCTGAAGATGCAGTGAGCGACAGCTTGTCAACGGGATGGGGGAGGAGACTCCCGGTCGAAAGGAGACTCCCGGTCGAGAGGAGACTCCCGGTCGAAAGGAGACTCCCGGTCGAGAGGAGACTCCCGGTCGAAAGGAGACTCCCGGTGGAAAGGAGACTCCCGGTCGAGAGGAGACTCCCGGTGGAAAGGAGACTCCCGGTGGAAAGGAGACTCCCGGTCGAAAGGAGACTCCCGGTCGAAAGGAGACTCCCGGTGGAAAGGAGACTCCCGGTCGAAAGGATGCGATTGGAAGTCACAGAAGCAGAGTGTAAACTTGGCAGTGTTTCTATATGTCCCTGCAGCAGAGTCAGGGTGCGTTCAGAGGCCCGGGGGACAGCTGCTGTCTGAGATGTAGAGACCATGTGAGGCTGATGCGACTCTTCTGGTGAATATATATCGCTGAAATGTCTCTGATCTGAAGAAACCGACAGGCTGGCTGAAGGCCACACCACCATCGAGGAACCCGATGTGTCCGCGGGTACGTCTGATGTAAATACAGCCGCACGTGGTGCAATGTTCTCCATGTATAACCCTGAAGTAGTTCGACTAAAGGATGACTCTAGAAAGGTCCCAACGGAATGAACCAACGAACCTGATTGCGTATCAAGCGTCCGGTCGCTCTCAGAGTCGGGCGACCGACTCCTAACAGCTTCTGATGTATTGTTAGTGGCCTCTTTAGAAGAGGGGTCTTCAGGGAGCAGAGCATCGTCAACAACCTGCGGGACGGACAGGGCTTTAGAAAAGACAGGAAGTGACGAAGAGGACGCTGTCGACAGAGAAAGAAGCGACAACAGACGAGGCGGAAGGTATCCGCCGCCTTTATCCGGCTCTGGACCGTGAGCAGGTTCACCAACAGCGTCTGTTTGTGAAAGCCTTCGTCGGGAAGAGGAGGGGAGGACAGGAGAGGAGAGTAGAGGACTGGTAGAGGACCAGAAGGGAGGAGGGGACTGGGTAGGGGTGAGGGTATTAGGAAAGGAAGTAGATGCTGAGAAAAAGGGAAGTGGAGGGGTTGGGAGAGTGGTGGAGGAGTGGACGTCGAGAGGGGATGGAAACACGTTCCAAGAGACGGTGTTGGTAAGAGCAGAAGTAGGAGTGGGCGATATGTGTGTCCGTGTGTCTAAATGGTTCATCAGTCTGGAGTCCGGACTTAAAGGGTGTGCAGCAGGAAGTGAAGCACCACGATGGTCCGATCCGTTGAAGGAGTTTGGGTCGATGAAAGCTGGAGGGACGGTGGCCGGTTCGTCCAAAGCGTACGCAGCGTCGAACTCATACAAGTTGAAAGCATCCGCGTTTTCTGGAAGCTCGTACGCAGACCCCGACGGGAACTCATCGACCGTTTGAGTTTCCCGCCCGCGCAGCAACGACCACTGCGGCGCTGCGGGTTTGTTCTTCCTGTTGCTCAGAGCCGAGGACGAGGACAGCAATGAAGACGACGATGCGAGGGGTTCCTTTGCAGCCGATGCATCATCTCTGTCCTCATAAGGAGACGACTCCGGAGACAGGACTGGTTCAGGAGGGGGTCTTGAGTGCTGAGTAGGGGTTTCCTCATGTGGTTGTGATGTAAGTCGCACGCGTGCAGTCGTTGTGTTGTTCAACGCGGGTGCATGTGTCGCACGCCTCTGTGTGGGTTTGAGTCCCGTTGGTTGTGCAGATGTTGTGATGTGAACCTCTGGCCGGGGTGTCGGTCTGGTTGAAGCCGGGCGTCGGACTCCAGCCGGCCTCTTCCTGCCCTCCCAGATCAGAGGCGTGGAGATGAACCCCAGAGAGGTCTTGGAGCGGCGATGGTTTCGGGGCCGTGGGAGGAGGCGTGGAGGTCTTGGTCGAGGGGTTTCAGGTGGAGGTGGAGGTCCCCGAGTCAGGGCTAAGAATCTGGCGGCTAAAGACGCTTTATCTGGGAGAGTAGGGGCCGGGGCTGGAGGTCTGGACCCAAGCGTCCTGCGGTGAAACCCCCGAGGAGATGGGGGTCTTGGTGCACGAGGAATGGAAGACCCTGCAGTGGTTAATCCAAACGTATGCCGACGCCTTCTGTTCGGAGCAGCTGGGAGAAGAGGCGTGGACCGGGAGGACTGGGAGGACTGGGATGGAGATGTCCCTGCAGACTCCTTCACTGCCATCAAGCCAGACGCCATGATAACGAAAGAGCAGGTTACAGACAATAAACAACACGACCATAGGAACCACCTGAACCGTTACATCAGGGTCAGCTGGAGACCACTGTACCTTCATGACATCTATATTTGTGATTCTCTTAAAAGAAAGACACGTTTTAACAAAGTGTAAATAATAGAAAACAGTAAAAGATCATTTTAATTTGAGCGGAAACCAAACCAGAAGAGTTTCTGCTTTATTGTTGTTAGTTAATAACTTTGACAGGATCCCTACGGTGGCCGACAGGGCGACACATGTCCACTCGGAGAAACACTCAGAAACGATGCCAATATCAAAACACAAGAAAAGGAAGCCGTTGTGAAGCGTTGCACCGGTTGGCCACCGGGCCCCCTGATCACACGACACTGAGCCACAGAGACTCGATGCAAAGGCTCTGATGAGATGAAGGCCAATGTGATAGAGCTGATATAAGCTATAGAGTCAAACATCAGCAGCAGGAAACTTGTTGCGAAGAATATAAACGTGGAACAGCCGGCAATCATTAGATTAACGAACTCTTAACATACAGCAAAGACTAGAATTTTCTAACATGAAAACAAGAGGAAAGAAGTAAGACAAATATCTAGACCAAATGATAAGCGATTGTTAAAGGTCTCCTCTGATGTCTTCTCTACATCACTATGTGTCCCCCATGTGTCCCCGGTGTGTCCCGGTGTATCCCGGTGTCCCCCCGGTGTGTCCCGGTGTGTGTCCCCGGTGTGTCACCATGTGTCCCTGGTGTCCCCCCGGTGTGTCCCGGTGTGTGTCCCCGGTGTGTCCCTGGTGTGTCCCTGGTGTGTCCCTGGTGTCCCCCCCCCCCGGTGTGTCCCCTGTGTGTCCCCTGTGTGTCCTTGGTGTAGGCGTGTGTCTCCCCCCGGAGGAAGCAGCAGTGAGCGTGAAGGCGTGTGTCGCCCCCCGGAGGAAGCAGCCGTGAGCGTGAAGGCGTGTGTCTCCCCCCGGAGGAAGCAGCAGTGAGCGTGAAGGCGTGTGTCTCCCCCCGGAGGAAGCAGCAGTGAGCGTGAAGGCGTGTGTCGCCCCCCGGAGGAAGCAGCCGTGAGCGTGAAGGCGTGTGTCTCCCCCCGGAGGAAGCAGCAGTGAGCGTGAAGGCGTGTGGTCGCCCCCGGAGGAGCAGCCGTGAGCGTGAAGGCGTGTGTCTCCCCCGGAGGAAGCAGCCGTGTGCGTGAAGGCGTCTGTCTCCCCCCGGAGGAAGCAGCCGTGAGCGTGAAGGCGTCTGTCTCCCCCGGAGGAAGCAGCAGTGAGCGTGAAGGCGTGTGTCTCCCCCGGAGGAAGCAGCAGTGAGCGTGAAGGCGTGTGTCTCCCCCCGGAGGAAGCAGCCGTGAGCGTGAAGGCGTGTGTCTCCCCCCGGAGGAAGCAGCCGTGAGCGTGAAGGCGTGTGTCTCCCCCCGGAGGAAGCAGCCGGAGCGTGAAGGCGTGTGTCTCCCCCGGAGGAAGCAGCAGTGAGCGTGAAGGCGTGTGTCTCCCCCCGGAGGAAGCAGCAGTGAGCGTGAAGGCGTGTGTCTCCCCCCGGAGGAAGCAGCCGTGAGCGTGAAGGCGTGTGTCTCCCCCGGAGGAAGCAGCAGTGAGCGTGAAGGCGTGTGTCTCCCCCCGGAGGAAGCAGCAGTGAGCGTGAAGGCGTGTGTCTCCCCCCGGAGGAAGCAGCCGTGAGCGTGAAGGCGTGTGTCTCCCCCGGAGGAAGCAGCGTGCGTGAAGGCGTGTGTCTCCCCCCGGAGGAAGCAGCAGTGAGCGGAAGGCGTGTGTCTCCCCCGGAGGAAGCAGCGTGAGCGGAAGGCGTGTGTCCCCCCGGAGGCAGCCGTGAGCGTGAAGGTGTGTGTCGCCCCCCGGAGGAAGCAGCCGTGAGCGTGAAGGCGTGTGTCCCCCCGGAGGAAGCCGTGCGTGAAGGCGTGTCGCCCCCCCGAGGAAGCAGCGTGAGCGTGAAGGCGTGTGTCTCCCCCGGAGGAAGCAGCCGTGAGCGTGAAGGCGTGTGTCTCCCCCCGGAGAAGCAGCCGTGATTGTGAAGGCGTGTGCCCCCCGGAGGAAGCAGCAGTGACTGCAGGGTTAGTGGCCGGATGGTCAGTGGTCCCTAAAAGCAGCAGAGGCGTCGTGGAGGCGAAACCAGAAAGGGGAGGAAGGAGGAGGCCAAAAGATGGTCGAGCACAGGAGGAGAAACAAGGCATGACCACATTTTAATATTGGCTTTTGACGGTTTTAGTTTGAGTGTTTTGGAGATTGAATGAATCAGTAGAAAGCAAAGAGAAGTCTAATCTACATGTAGATTTGTCTCAATGATCCAAACAAGCAGAGTCTTTGTCGACAGACGGACGGACGGCCTGAAATCAAGTAAGGAATCCTCGATGTCAGGAGTGTGATTAGCATTATGGAAACTAGTGAAGCCGGGCTTTCTAACAAACCAAAGTCATTCCTGATCAAAGTTACAACCTCGTTTGAAAACCTTTGGATGTTCAGTCATTGCATAAAATATAAATAAACATAAAACAACTTTCACACGTTTCACATTGTATCGCCTTTCTCTGACGCTTTCTGCGTATGTTCACCGCTATTTCATTTCATTCATAAATAACTGAATAAATATCTCAATCAATAAATACAAGTGTACTTTGTTGAGGCCTCGTTGCACATCTTATTGAGCATGCTTGATTTATCAGGACAAGCTAAATATTATCATTCATAAAAGTCCTTTCAATCACGAACGAGTTCTTTAATATTCTTTGAAAAATAGCAATTAGCTGAGGAACGTCTCACATCATGTTTAATGTCCGACCATCAGATCCGTGAGGACCCGGCATGTTCCAACAAGGACGGGAAATTAACTGCATTTCTGGGGTTTTATTCGTCTTTTTTCTCTCTTGCTCTTTGGTTTCGTAAGGACTGTTTTTTCCACCGCTGAGGGCAGTTACAGCGTTCGTTATTTCCACGGCTTGATAGCGACTGTAGAATGAGTCGTTTGTAGAACCATTGCATTGGTAGAAACAGCATTTGAATGTAAAGCTAGTCCGTGTTAGCCGTAGCGTCTCTCCAGCATTGTGGCTCTTACCATGCGGTGTGGGGTTAGTAGCTGGGAGGTTAGTGGTAGCAGGTGAAGCAGCTGTTGTGCTGCTGGTTGTCTGCAGGGCTACAAGGGAGAGTAAACAACCACAGGATATCAGTCAGGTTAGTAGACATCAGCTGAAGGTACAATAAGCACCAAGCTGAGAGCAGGTCGTCACACCAAACATCGTAGGAACACGGCTAAACCCTGGAGACATTTACCTAAGAAACACGATGACACTGTGGGGACACTAGTCTGAAGATATGTCAATATTCTAGTGACTTCAACCCCTCAAATCAAAGCTACATCATGGAGATTACAAGCTGAAAACACAGCCATTATGTGGGAAACTCAAAGTAAAAACACACCTATTTGTTGGGACAAAAGTCTAAAAAACACATCTACGTTCGGGGACAACAACCGAAAAGAGTTAAACTAGTTTGACATGTAGATCTATGCATGAAAAGCATCACGGCAGCTTGAAAATGATTACATGTCCGTTAAATAAAGGGAAATTATCCTAAGAAAGACAGGTGAAAGAAACCGTAAGCTGATTTAACTTTGGCTAGCATTACCCCGAAGCTAACCATGAAAACCTAGCTTTAAAAAAAGTTAATTTATCTTTCTCAATAATATGCGGGGAAAATACAAATGAGTAATTGTATGAGTTGTTAATAACAGCATTGTCTCACGTAATTAGCTACAGGATGTTGTTAGCTTCCTGACCATGTGGCGTGCTGCTACGAGAAGCTAGCGGGACAGAGGCTAACTGTAAGGCTAGCTTGAAAAGTGGACGTACCTGCATACCAGCTTTTAATTAATTCAATTTCTTAATTTCTCTTTTTCAACACGGTAAGAATATTCAAAGGAAATACAAATGGGTAGGCAGAACTATTGTTTAAACATGATATTGAGTATGTGTTTAGATGTTGGCTAGCGACAAGATTTTGTTAGCTTCCTGACCATGTGGCGTGCTGCTACTGAGGAGCTAACGGTAAGGCTAGCTTCAAAAGGTGACACATGTATACCAGCTCTTAATTAATTCAATTTTCTTAATTTCGCTTTCTCCACACGGTAAGAATATGCAAAGGAAATATTGAGTTATGAATGTGTTTTAAATGTTGGCTAGCGACAGGATTTTGTTAGCTTCCTGACCATGTGGCGTGCTGCTACTGAGGAGCTAACGGTAAGGCTAGCTTGAAAAGGTGACACATGTATACCAGCTCTTAATTCATTCAATTTTCTTAATTGCTCTTTCTCAACACAACAAAAACATGCAAAGGAAATACAAATGGGTAGGCAGAAATATAATTTTGGTATATTGAGTATGTGTTTAGAAGTTGGCTAGCGACAGGGTTTTGTTAGCTACCTTACCAGTTGTGGTGCTGCTGGCTGAAGCGTTAGTGGCAGCGCTGGTGGTGCCGGTGGTGGCAGTGGTTGGCATTACTGGTTAGCACAATAAGTCAGCATGTCAGAAAACACAGAAGCACACGGTGTTAAAGGGACACGCTCCAGTTCTGTCTGTTTCAGGACCAATGTCGGACCGTAGATCAAGCCTTTTTGACATTTGGGGCACAAACCCTAGTTTCCCGGGAGCATCTCGGAGTCCATCTAATTGAACGTTTCTTTGTTTTTGGCACAAATAGTCGAGTCAACTGAGATGAGTGTGCCAAAATATGAAGGCAAAAATAAATATATATTCTTAAAAATATACAAAACAATAGTCAGGATTTGCAGAGGTGGGAAGTAACAAAGTACATTTACTCAAGTACAATGAAGAGGCACTTGTACTTTACTTGAGTATTTCCATTTTATGCAACTGTGTACTTCTACTCCACTACAGTTCAGAGGTAAATGGTGTACTTTGATAGATTTGGATTATGATGTGAAATATATTCAACACTATCTGTGTACTTCTACTTTTACTCACTTACAAGATCTGAGTACTTCTACTTTTACTCAAGAACAAGATCTGAGTACTTCTACTTTTACTCAAGTACAAGATCTGAGTACTTCTACTTTTACTGAAGTACAAGATCTGAGTACTTCTACTTTTACTCAAGTACAAGATCTGAGTACTTCTACTTTTACTAAGTACAAGATCTGAGTACTTCTACTTTTACTCAAGTACAATATCTGAGTACTTCTACTTTTACTCAAGAACAAGATCTGAGTACTTCTACTTTTAATAAGTACAAGATCTGAGTACTTCTACTTTTACTAAGTACAAGATCTGAGTACTTCTACTTTTACTAAGTACAATATCTGAGTACTTCTACTTTTACTAAGTACAAGATCTGAGTACTTCTACTTTTACTAAGTACAAGATCTCAGTACTTCTACTTTTACTAAGTACAATATCCGAGTACTTCTACTTTTACTCAAGTACAAGATCTGAGTACTTCTACTTTTACTAAGTACAAGATCTGAGTACTTCTACTTTTACTAAGTACAAGATCTGAGTACTTCTACTTTTACTAAGTACAAGATCTGAGAACTTCTACTTTTACTAAGTACAATATCTGAGTACTTCTACTTTTACTAAGTACAAGATCTGAGTACTTCTACTTTTACTAAGTACAATATCTGAGTACTTCTACTTTTACTAAGTACAAGATCTGAGTACTTCTACTTTTACTAAGTACAAGATCTGAGTACTTATCTTCTAATCCACCAAGTTTAGTATAATAACACTAAATGAATAGGATAATAATAAGTACTTCTATAATACTTTTATATTTGACGGATCATTCTTCTGTACTTGAGTAACATTTGAATTCAGAACTTGAGTATTTTAAGACCAAAGTATTCAATAAAAGGATCTTCTTGCAGCTCAGCGTGGAGTCCAGAGATGCTGGTGGGAAGCTAAGGCTAGCGCTGCAGACAGTCTTTCTCAAGTGGATCCAAGCAGCAACATGTCCCTGTCCGTCCCTCTGGGGACACATGTCCGTCCCTCTGGGGACAGTTAGCCCGCCAGCCTCCAGACTAACTGAAACCAGTCTTCTGTGTCAGTAACTTATCTGACGAGACCATGATGTCCCCAGTGTGTCCTCGACTACGCCCCACACACCCTCCACTAACATGCATATGAGCCCTAACCCAGCTCCCATTGGCTGGTTATACCGATGGGATGGCTTGGTAAAAAGGAGCTTCTGAGTTATTCCTGATGTCTTCATTTGGTTTCTTAGTGGTCACAAATGTATGATGGGACACCACGACGATTTAAACAGGGCAAGGGAAAGACATGTTATGGCTAAAAAGACATCGGTGAAAACAGCCGTCTTCCTGGAGTGGCTAACCGGCCTTTCGGAAGGAGTTGTAATACTTGAATCCACTTTGGAAAGATGTGCCTGGTGTGTTCAGTTAGCAGATGAAGCCTTACCAGAGGAGGAGGAGGAGGAGGAGGAGGAGGAGCTGGTGGAGCGGCTGCTGGAGGAGGTGGAGGAGGAGGTGGTAATGGTGGCTGGGGTTAGTGGCATGCTCGTGCTGAGGGTGCTGGGTGGAGATGGAGTGATGGCAGAGGGAACTGGAGATCACAAATCATAGGAACCAGACGGACAGTGAAGCCGACATCACGTCATAAGCGTAAACCCTGATACTCGAGGGTCTCTGTTCTGCTCGTGTTCAGGTTAGTTAGTATGTAAACTCCTTCTGGAGGGAACACGGGGATTCCAGCCCACGTACATGCACTACTAACAACCCGCTGCAGGGAAAGGGAAACCCCAAAAGGCTCTTTAAAGGCGGGGCAGGTCATTCTGGAGAAACCAGCTCGAGTGGCTCGAATCTGAAAATACACAGCCGGAAGAAATCTGCCCCTTCCTCTCAGAGCCCCGCCCCCAACACACAGGCACGTGACCAATGAGGGCAGAGATCAGTTAAGATGGAAGGCTGACAGGCAGGTAGGCCGTCCAGTTACTTCAGCCGGCTCAGATGATTGGTCGTGCTTTCTACAGCGCCACGGCTTCAAAGCACTTCAGATATTCATTGCTATCGGACGTTGAGTGCATTGCATGGAACATAACAACACGTGTACCTCGAGCCGGTTTCTCAAACTCACCCCCGCCTTTAAGTCGTGGCAGTCTCAACACGACTTCTAACTCTCTTGTGCAACTTAAAGCTGTCCTCAGGTCTTAAGGTGTACCAATTAAAATGCCAGTCCTTTGTTAGAACTAAAAACCCTTGTTACCCTAATCGAAGAGCGAGAGCTGAGTCTCATCAGACTGTGGGAACATCCATCTGACTTCCTGCTTCGTGGATGCAGGTAAGAAAGCTCGTGGAACGCAGGGGTGGATAACGTTTATCAAGTCTGCGTCGCCCTCTGCACTAATCCATCACGACGCCATTAGCTGAGGCAGGACATGAATAATTGAGAGGTTTTGCTTTGTGAAATATCTCCGAGCTGTTTTTCCACTGGTCCTTGAAGAAAGGCCGAGCGTGGAACGACTCGAGGGTTTTACCTGCAAGAACTGATTCAGGGTAATCGTGTTTAACGTAAAGGACATCTTTGGAAACGTCGACCTTTTAGAACAGCCCACACATTCATTCAAATGTACAGAAGACGAGGCAACGATGGAGCAATTCAACATGTCTATGTGACGGGGAGGAAGGAGGAGGAAGGGGAGGAGGAGGAGGAGGAGGAGGAGGAGGAGGAGGAGGAGGAGAG